>JAXQQM020070770.1:0-85376 GCA_034641835.2 Pinus albicaulis | reverse complement strand
AAATATACTTTACAACTTGTCCTTTGTGCTGGTTTCTTCATATTTCGGGTGAAAGAGGAAGGACGGTTGCGGGAGTTTGAACTCCACGTGGATCTGTTCAGCGTGGGACCAACGGGTAAACCTCTCAGATTCACAACTCTATTTCGTTTTCATGACTGTGCATGATCGTGTGAGTCTCTGTTAAATAGTACGCCCCTGCTCTGTGGAGGTTGAATCCCAACCAACCTCTAGGGTGTTAAATCCCCGAAACACTCTTCAAAGCCTTCTTCAACAAATTCCCATCAGTCTTGGGAGACAAATAATGCTCTCATAGTTATTGACCAGTAGTCATAATTTTTCCCATTAAACTGTGGGAGATGGATATTTCCCATACCCATACCAGTGTTGGCTCTAGCCATTCTTCACTCTTAACTATGATTAAAAAACACTTGACTGTGTGTTTAAAATTAACTGACTGTTCTGCAGCAGTAACACAAAAAACTGTATAGAGAAATACCTTTGGATTCTTCTTGTCTGAGTCTTCACACTGCTAGAGAAGCTGCTGCAACAAAGAACTCCTTTCCTTCAGCTTCTTTGATCTTCAAAGAGCCTGGACTAGCTCCGATACCATGTTGGAATATTGAAAAATTCCAGAATAACAATGAAGAGAATAAACTCCCTTCTTCTAACACAGAGAAATTAAAATATTTCACTCACAGGAGACAGAATTTTAATTCATAAAACATACTTTTATTCCATAAAAAATGTTGTTACAAATTCTTCCTCACACAGAGGGATTTACAAAATATGTGACTGCTTCAAACACAGTTCACAAAACCTTCCTGTCTCTCAAACAAAACACTCTGTCTCTCTGAGAAATACGGTGCTCTGTATTTTCTATTTCACACTGCTGTGCATAAAAACGACTCTGTTCTATTTAAAAATTAAACATTGTAATCAAACAGGCTCTCGGACCTTTCTTTTATAAGTGGCGCGCACATTATAAAATATTAAACATAAAACATATATGCGTCGGATCTGCGACTTAAAACATTAAACAAACAAATAAAAATTGCGATTTGTGAGATATTGCGATGTGCGATGGGATCGCATCGCAAATATCTGCGATCAAATATATGGCGGAACAACAAAAAATGCGATGATGCGATTTGCGATGGTGTGATCGCATCGCATCACAACTTTCAACCAGCGCATACACATCTATATATATACTCCTTCGTTCCCTTGCGATTGCGATGATCGCATCGCATCGGAGCTCTATCACATCCGCAAGACATTTGAACTTCGGTTATTGCGATATGCGATTTACCGCCTCTGCCATTACTCCGCTGATTTAAATTGGTAAGGCTTTAAAGCCTAATTCAACCCTGTAATCAAAGCTCTACCTGCTGGTGTGACTTTGAGTCTTGGCCATTAACTCTACTGTTAATGAAAAACGGCTACCGCCTTATAAAATATCAAGGGGATCAAATCCCATCTGCTCTGTACTGCACCTGTGCGGCGTTCCAATCCTTTTGCAATTGGTTCAAGACATCGGCAACAACCTTTGCCTTGGCTTCAATGTGTCGTTGTTCTTTCACTTCTGCATTTACTGTTGATTGACTTCAGCAGTTGGAATTAATTTCCAACATTATACAAGCTATAAAAGCAGAGAGACGTGGTGGAATAGAGTAGATCAAGTCAACCAGGCTACCATCCATGGCAATTTAGTTACCTCATTACGAACTATCTTTAATTAATTTTAGTTTTGCCTAGGGAGGTGCGATAGGGTCGACTTTAACCATAAATTAGAAGACTTAGTTTTGATTTTGTCTGGGGAGGTGCGATAGGGTCGGCTTTAAATTAGAAGAGTTCTCTGGTTTGAATTTTGGAATGTTTTTATCTAATGAGGCAACCCGGCAACATTTTTTTTAGAGGAATCGATAATGGCGGAGGTATGAATGCAAGCCTTGCAAGTATTTTTTCGGGTTAGTGATCGGGGGGATTGAATTAGTAACTTGCTTAACAGCACGAGCCTCTTAATAGACTGTCAAGATAACCACTAGACCAAGTATTTTCATTTTTTATTTTAACTTGACAATTATTTTTAATGATAGAAATAGATTTAGTATCATTTTTTTGCCATTATTTTTTTAATAGTAAAAATACATTCAGCAACTTTTTTTTATTTAAATTCCTTAATCATTAAAAAAAAAAAAATTCAACACCCAAACAACAATTGACACCAAAAAAATCCTAAAACATCACATATGTAACTAAAAATTCCAAAAATTTTAGCTTATTTAAGAAATTGTGAAACTAAGTTTTTTTTTTTTTTTTTTCAATTCTATTCAAAGTTTTAATGTAGAATTCCCTCTTTGTTGCATCCACTCCATTAGAATATGGCGTGGTCCAAGGAAAAAAACACGCGGCGTGTAAAGGTGAGCATTGTAAGGCATGGACCAGGGAAATACCACGGCCTGGAAAGGTATGTGTATGGAGATTGCATCAGTGAAGTGGATTTCAAAAATATTTAAGATTTTTTTTAGGTAACGTGAGAACAGATTATTGGTATAGTTAATCTGTGGTTTGATTAGTGGAGATGGGTATTTAATTTGTCAATAGAGATTTAGAGGTATTTAATTTGTCAAAATTATCATGAATATATTTGATTTGGGTTTTAGTATAAGATTTAGAATCTCACACTAAGTCTGGCTTCACTAATTCTGAGAATGACTTCATTTGATTTGATTTTTGCTCACTAAATGAATAACCTTTTCACCATAAACTATCTTTTAAAAAAACACCTTATTACCCTTTATTCTATGCCTTTTAAATTACAAGAAAAATTAATAATTTAATTTCAATTCTATATATTCATTACCAAAATATTTTTGAATCATAGGGTAAGCATAACTCTAGCCATCCAAATGCAATGAGTGCTTGGAATCTAATGGAGCATAATTGTAACCATACAAATGCAATGAGTGGTTTCTGATTCAAGCTCTACGCCAATACACCCGCACACACTTGCAAGCCCAAAGTAAAACCATCTGCACAAGCTGCTTAATCTATCATATTCTGTTTTGTATGTTTGCAATAAACTCCATGAAGGTTAAAACATGACATCTTCGTGAAGGAAATATAATCTACACAATCTTTGTAATATATATTCGGTGATATATATTTTTTTGGCTCTTTAAATTTAATGGTGGACATTTATTATCTTATAGTTCAGTGAATAATGTTGGCCTATATATTATACATCTTTTATTCAATAAATGAAGTTACTTAATTTAAATCAAATTAGTATATAAAGAATTACAATTTTTTGTAATTGGAAAATTAAAAGTTTAAAATATGACTATTATAATTCTTTTGGGAAATCACATAGGAAATTATAAAGCTGACGTGTTTTGAGCTACTAAGTGTAGTTTATCGTCAAGAGAATGATGAACTACACTTGCTAGTTCTAAATGGGTAGGCTTTATAATTTCCTATGTGATTTCCCAAAATATTTATAAATAATTAAAATAAAATGTTTATGTTTAATGGGGAAGTGTTTTTGTTTTAAGAATTAAAATAATCCAAAGTCCACCACACAATTTTGATGATAACTTGTAAACTTATCTAACCTAATTTTGATAGTAAATTGTAAGCTTATCTAACTTAACCTAACTTGTAGACTTACCTAACCTAAATTCAACTTAGTAATAACAAAAAAAATTATAATTATTTTTCAAATTCTAATAAAGCAGATTAAAATTTTAAAATAAAATATTTATTATTTAAAATGAGAATTATGAAATTGTAGATAATTTTGAGCATAAAGAATATATAATAAATTATGACACTGAATAATATAAACACATTAATTTATTTATCAATATAAATCCACATATACTATTATAAAAAAATATTAAAGGTTAATTTTTAAATATGAAACAAATATTAAATGTCGCCTTTAACTATATTTCCGCTTGAAACATATATAAATATCTATGTTTGATGTTTACTTGTATAAAGCTTCAACACTTACAATACTTTGAGAAAAAAATTTGGACATAATTATGAAATATATATATATATATATATATATATATATATATATATATATATATATATCGCTTTTTTTTTCTTCTAAAAGTAATCTAAAAATTTAGTACATGAACATTGGTTTTTTGGTGCAGGAATCTTTGTTTCGGTACAAGAACTGATATCTTGGTACAGGAACAAAGTACTTTAGCCTGGAGACTTAGAGCTCCTATATGAAGGTCAAAATCTTCAATACAGGTACAAAAAATACTTTTGGTATATAAACTTCATCCCAATACAGACACAATGTACAGGAACATTGTTGTAGTACAAGAATGACAGTTTAGTCCAGGAAGGAATATCTTTAAAGAAGACAGACATCCCGAAGATTTTAATTATTCCTCTATCTTATGACCACAATGAATATAATCTCAAATATTTATTCTATTGATGAGGATTGTTCACAATGAATTGAGAGTTCCTTTTATTTAAATTTTTGCAAAGTACTTTTTTTTTCCCAGTTTCCAGTATGCTGTGGTTGTATTAACTAGCGCAGGTTGTTGAAGTCCTTCTCTGGCATTTCCAGTGTTGCACCTCTAATTTTACTAACGCCTGAATTGGCAATTAAATGTTAGGTTGTTTATTACGCCCAACATTTTGGCACCTTTCTTAGGGAGGCGCCTAGGGGATTGACCTTGGTAACCTGTTGCATTTTGGTTTTCTCTTTACATATTTTTTCTTGCAAATTTTATTTCCTTAGAATTGATTCTTTGAATTTGTTTATTTCCTACATTATTTTTAAGGTTTTTCATTTCTTGGGTGTTGTAAGAACCCCCCCATCTATTCAACCATGTGCTAACAAGATATACCAACTAGCTTGTTGAAAATGGAGAAATGGTATTTCAAGGCATTTTTCAATGAGGATTTTTTAGGATAATATCAACCATCCATTTCACCTATTTCACTTATCAATTGGTAATAAAATTCGAAGAAGGAGTCTCAAAGTATTACATGGAGAACCTATTTTAATTTGGTATGAAATGGAAAACGTTGTTACTTTTGAATTCCCTATCAAAGATCCAAGAGGAGCACAAATTCATAGTATTCCCCCATCTGCACTACCAAAATTTCATGGTTTGGAAAATGAAGATCTAGATAGATTATTATTTGAGTTTGAACTATTTTGTAGAGGATATGGTTATTGTACTAATGCTCAAAGGTGGCAAGTGTTTCCTCTTACTCTAAAAGCAACAACGCTTTGATGGTTCATGAGCCTTGGACGGAACTGCATTCAAACATGGGAAGACATGAAGAATGTATTCTTGAAGAAATACCAAGACCATTGCTAGGCCGATGAAGATATTTTTGGAATAACACAAGGGGAAAATGAAATTTTGGAGGACTATGTTGATCGATTTAGATACAACCTTAAAAAATCAAAATACAAACATTATTTGGAAAAAGAGACCTTGAAAACACTCATATTCAAAGGAATTAAAGATGATTTTTTAGAACCTTTAGATATGATAGGAGGAGGTGGTGTTTTTCACTTACCATATGATGATGTTTGTGAATTATGCATTAAGTATTCAAGTGGAATCTCCAATATCGGTAAGAATTCTTGAGAACTTTCTTTTCAATTTTTGAAATTTGCTACAAAAATAGGAGTTACAAATGCTTCTCCAAATTCACAATTGGATGATTTGCAAGAAGAACAAAAGCAGTGCAAGGAGGACCACTCAATAAATTTCCCATCACTTTTAGGGTTACAACAAGTATTTCAGGAAGCAAAGAAATAAATCGACAACCATGTATAATTCAAAACTCACTATCATTTAATACTTGGAATAATATTTGTTGTCCTTAACAGGTTCCTCAGTAGATCTATAACCCGATCGTTCTTATAATCCTCATCTAATTCAATACCCCACTTTATGGCCACATTGGACCTGTCCCTCGAGCCATATATTCCCAAAACCTTAAGGATGGTTTGGAGCCTCCTCTCTAGGGAAATTCCCCATGCAAACTCCATTACCTATGCCGAAACAACTATGATTCATGTCCAATGCACCACCATGTTATCCTTCTCTATGGCCCCAATAATTTGTGCATCCAAATCCTAATTCTGATTATCAAGTTCCACATCAATTTAAAACACCTATTTTTTCTACTCACTCCCCTACTAGATGTAATGGAATATCTTTTAGAGAGGGGAGAGGAATGAATTTATAAAATTCCCCTATTACCACACAACATTTACCTCAGGAAGAAACTTTAATCCATAAACCATTAGAGGAGAAAACTATAATTGGAACTTGTTCTAAAACCATTGTTGAAGCTCACCAAGAAGAAAATCCTAGAATTTCCCTTAACCATCCTTGTCAGTCTTAAGAGAGAAAACATCAAGTGGTGGAAGACTTATACAAGTTGGAGAACCTTGAATATGTGGGTCCTATTGAAGCCTGGTTACAAAAAATTGTTAGCACACTCCATTCCATCATTAACTGCAAACTCTTGGTACCATATCAAGTAAAGAAGTTGGTTTCTCATACTCCTGTATGCGTTGAAGTTTTCATTTTAAACCTGAGTATGAGTATATTTAGTATTTTTTTATGCACCTGGTTACGTTGGAATTACTACGATATTCCTCTCTTTAAATTAGGGTAGGTTAGTATGGAAGCAATGAATAAAAATGTCATTTGAAATAAAATTGTTACAACATCACTCTTGAAACTGTAATTCCCTAAAGAATAACTTTTGAAGTTTCTATTATTATGCACTCTCTGGATGAGACTTTGATTATTGACCAATAGCTATCATCGAGGAAAATTTTTAAGTTCCTCTTTGAAGGTATTGATGAGAATCCTCCTATGGTGGACCACGCCTACAAGACTATAATAAGTTTTAACAAGAACCCTGGCATGATCAATTTGAGGGATTTTTAGTCATTATCTAAGATGATTTATTTAAAATGAGTCTTGAGGGTAGAAGGACGAACCAATAAAGATTAGTAATTAAAAACTTATCACACCATCCCGTGCTCTTAAAGAGAAGAATAGCCTCCCCAACTATTAAGTAACCTATTTAAGTTTGATTTTAATCAGAGTTTTTATAAAACCAATTAATTGATGGATATGAGGTCTCATTACAAGACGAACTACCATGGTCATGAGTCCTAATATGAACGAAATTACCACTACTGGTTACCAATCCAGCATAATGGCTTTAATTTTAAAATCTAGAAGATAAGATGTGTCATCACGAGCCGACTTGTTCTTTCTTGTTAGTTCTTGTGAATGGAACTTTCGTTCGCTGGTTATCAAGCCGGGACAGTGGCCTTCAATTAATTTGAAAACAAATGTAATTTTTTTTCAAACGACTCTGAATCTATATCTAATGGTTGGGACACAGGCATTTAGTGGGGTTAAAAAGGCATCCCTATTGTGGCTATTGACGCCTGCTGGAAGCATGGCCATGCCTATGGTATTAAAGTTAACTTTACAGTATGATTTAATTGGTTGTTTTTGTCTTTCCTGAATTCATTGTCATGTCTATTTGAGAATGGATTTAAGATCCTTTTGGTGTTATTCCTTGGAGTTCTATCTTTTTGGAATAATTTTTTTTTATGGATGTGGGACCCTTAGTGCAGGTACTTCACCTTGCCCAGGAAAGAGGAGCTTCAACTATATGTGGATAATGGTAAGATGGTCACTGTGGTAAAGTATTATTATGATTACTTTTAACACCATGGCTTTCAAATCATGTCAGGCATATTACAATGAGGATATTAAAGTAAAACTTCTGATCAAGGATATCCCACAGATGTTTATGGAAATTTTAATAGTTGAATATTTTATTCAATTAATAACACCGTCCTTGCAATTCGGTATTCCTATGATAGATTTATGTTAAATTTTCTTGAAATAAGTCTAAATAATCAAAGAGTCTAGCCGAAACTCTATTTTTGGAACAAATGCTCTATCTAGTTAAGGGAATATTGACCACACTAAATTGCAGGAACATTATTACAAATATCCATAAGTTTTTTAATCTTGTTTTTTTGCAAGGGAGTGAAAATATTAAAATTGATTTCCTTGCATGAGGACATGCAAGAAGGTCAGCATGGGGGCATGTTGGGCCTCTGTTTTGCCTTACTTTATATCACCTTTTACTCGAAATTCCTCATTTTTTTTTTAGCTTGAATAATTATAGTTGAAGTTTTATGCATTCTCGAAGATAATAAGTAATTATTTGTGATTCCTTTGTTTTAACGAGATTTAAACATTAAAAGAATCGTTAATAGTAGTTTGTGTGTTTGTAGGTTTATAGAGTTGATTATATGTCTATTCTAATAGAGGCCAAGTTCCTGCACCACACATTCTTATGCCACACATCAGTTCTTGCACCACACACTCCTGCATCACGCGTAAATTCCTGCACCACGCATTCCTACACTTTTTCCGGTAGGATTCCTGCACCACGCATTCCTGCACTTTTCTCGGTAGGAATCTTGCACCAGTTGGCGGTTCCTACACTCCCGTGATAACACACCAACCATGTGGATATTTCATTAAATATCAGTTCATCACGAGTTGGGCTCGAAGTGGGGGAGAAATCAACGGATATTAAAGATCATGATTTCGGGCATATGCCTCAGAAAGCATTTTGTAACAACCAAAAGGCTTAGTTTAAGCTATTTTTATGTTTTTGTTACGACTGTAAGCTTAAGGGCTTGTAATTAATGTAGAACCCTGATAGGAAATGGGGAGCGATGCTACAAAAATTTTACGATTATAATTATTTTGGTATTTCCCACGTTCTGGGTTAGATTTAGATCTCATGATGTACGTTTCTTCATTTGGAATATAATACAAGGGACTGTACCGTGTTATTTTATTTTTGTGTTTCAATGTTATGTTGATGCATCATTGAGAGGCTAAGTTCATAGATTTCGTAACAGGGAAATGAGCTGGTTGGCTACGACCCAGCCAACCCAGCTCGTTCTCCCTTTGTTAAAGGCATGTTAATTTAATTCAAATGAAAAGTGTGAATTAATTAATTATTTCAATTCTTTCACAAGTAACTGGTTTGATTTCGTTGCAGTTGTTGAGTTACGGGTCTGTGGTGTGCATGCTTAGTTCTATTTGATTTTAACTTTCATAATTTTTACCTTTTGATGCTTGATTTATTTGTGCAAGAATAGTGCAATTATGTTGCATGTACCACTGTGTTCTCGATTATACAAGTCAATTTCCTTGGTCCATTTCCGCAAGTATTTTTACTTCTTTCCTTTTGCAAGATCTTTATTTATTTTTGCAAGTAGGTGTTTATTTATAAAACAAAGGCATTCTTAATATCTAAAGTTTAGCTTAAGAATTAAATGTGCTTTAATGAATATGGAATAAATGATGTCATAACATAAGGATATGTGCTTGCACTTAACACTTTCAAGGAAAGGATTGAATCTCATGTTAAATTATTGAATGAACCTTTTGAGTTAAAACATTTAAGAAGCAGATCTGAATCATATGAACAATCATCTCACAAAGAAGCCTATTGTCACAATCAGATAATTTCCTTAATTGCATGAAAGAAGTTTTATGTTTTAGGAAAGATTTAATTTGATTTTTGAAATCATTTCTCATTTCGAGTATAAGTTTAGTTGAAGCATATTTCTGCTTGTGAAAGTTATTTTCAAAGTTCTGTTCACTTTGAAATTTATTTCCCTAGTTAACATGCTTTTTAATTTCAGAAAGTAATCTGAAAAATTAGTACAGGAACACTAGTTTTCTAGTGCAGGAACCTTTGCTTCGGTATAGGAACTGATATCCTGGTACAGGAAAAGAGTACTCTAAACTGGACACTTAGAGCTCCTCTATGAAGGTCAAAATATTCAATACAGGTACATAACACACTTCTTGTATATAAAATTCATCCTAGTATAAGCACAATGTTCTGGTACAAAAACATTTTTGTAGTACATGAATGACAGTTTACTGCAGGAAGGAATATCTTTACAGAAGACAAACATCCCGAATAATTTAATTATTCATTAGGGGAATTTTGAGGTCTAAAATGGGGATCCTAAAAAAAATGTACGATAAAAATTCACTTCATGAGAACCAATCACATTTTAGGGGATGACATCATCCCTAATGGTTGAGGTGGCATTGCTTGAGTTAAAGGTACTTACTTGTCACATTATCAATGGTGAATAAAAACTCATGGTTAACCATGGTAGTGCTCTAAGTACTTTTAAAGTCAAAGTAAAGTACTCATAATAAATGTCATTTCACACTTTTTGAATAAAATAATATTATTGTCATGTCATATTTCTT
This sequence comes from Pinus albicaulis, assembly GCA_034641835.2. Classification (NCBI taxonomy): domain Eukaryota; kingdom Viridiplantae; phylum Streptophyta; class Pinopsida; order Pinales; family Pinaceae; genus Pinus; species Pinus albicaulis. The sequence goes on along the minus strand of JAXQQM020070770.1, from coordinate 75,024 downwards.
AAAAGAAACAATGCATATCCCTATACATTTATTATATTATACTCTATACATTTATTATATTACATTATATTATTTTATTTTTATATAGTATATTAATTACATGTTATTATACAATTTAAATAATATCAATTTTGATTAATAACATATAATATAATTAAGAATTTATAAATTTATATTTATATTCTATTTTAAGTTATTTAAGTACAAAGGACAAATGCATTAATTGTTCAATGATAACAACTTTTTCTTGAAAAACTCATTCTTATTTATAGTCACATCAATACAATTTTTTTATTGATTTTATTTTGGTACAACTTTTGAATTGAATTTAACTATGGTTACATGGATTTTGGTGCAAAAAATGAATTGAAAATTCATAAATATTACTTTATTGGTTTAACTATTATTTTATTATTACCGTAGGAGGCCCAATTTAGACCTCAAAAATCCCCTAATGCCTCTGTCTTATGACCACATTGAATATAATCTCAAATATTTATTCTATTGATTAGTATTGTTCATAATGAATTGAGAGTTCCTTTTATTTAAATTTTTGCAAAGTACTTTTTTCTTTTCTTTTCTAGTTTCTAGAATGGTGTGATTGTATTGACTAGCACAGGTCGTTGAAGTCCTTCTCTGGCATTTCCAGTGTTGCGCCTCTCAGTAACTCCCAGATTGAAAATTAAATGTTAGGTTGTTTATTATTCCCAACACTTTCATCATATTGTCTTAATTTGAGTATCATATTTTACATCTACTTCTTTCTCCCATTCAATTGGGAAATTTCAAAACTGACCTTTGAAGTAGACACTTCTTCAAGTGTTGAAATATTTCTTATATTCAGAGAGATGGCATGAAAAATACCTCTTCCAACTTTGATTTATTAGGGGTTTTGATGTGGAAGTTTCATTTTTTCTATTCAAATATTAAGGGAACAATTCTCTTTGAGCTTTTCCTAAAATAATATTAAGGACTACATTACTTTACATCAGATTTTATTTAATTTATTGGGCCTTTCTAATAGATTTTTCCAAAGTTTCTTTATCTAAATATATTATAACATACTTGGCATTTGAATGGGTTGCATTCATATAACTTCCAAAGATCACATGCTCATTTTTTTTAGGATTTTTGGGGCATTAGCTGCAAGGTTCTGAATAAATTGAGGTTAAAATCCCTAATTTTTTCATTTCATTGGAGTTGGATTTGTGTGAGCTAAGCAAGCAATGTATGGTAACTTACATATTGAGCATATTTCCATATACAAGAATTTTATATATCATCAAAATAGGTGATTAAATAAATAGAAAAATATAAGTAGCAATCATAACTAGGTCCCCCCAAGGTCTAAAGAAATACTCTTACCATTATATCCTCATGTAGAATCCCATGGATATCACAAATCACCAAAAAATGGTTGATTCATTTTTCAGGATCCATGACACCATCTCCATTAAAAACATGTATAACACTAGCTAGTAATGTGGGGAGGGGATGTTGTTCTCCCGATAAGGAAAGTGGACTTACTCTATGTATTCTCCTCTTATTTCTTCCTTCTAGTTGATATAATTTTTCATCTCTTCTTTATTTTTGTCTTTCTTCCATTTTGTCGTCACAAGGAGGAGAAAAAAAAAATACTTATTTATCTGCATAAGGATGGGCTTCCTGAATAAATTTATTATTTTTATTTCTTATTATTGGGCGTCGAGATGTCCTATACTACTCCAATTTATCCTTTGTTTATTGGAGTCACTTATTTGGTTTCCATGGTACAAGTTCTTCTTGTTGAACTAGAATATTCCAAGATATTTCCAACTCTTCTCTTGTCCTTATTGTTTGTAAAAAAATATGATATAATGGATGCAAGATACTTCTTTGTTCATTCAATGCAACAAAAATATGTGGTTGAATTCGGTCTGGAAAGTGATGTATTGGGAGATGAATATCAAATTGGTCAAAACCTAGTGTGGTAACCAAAAATATTAATATTTTTCCCCTTCAAGGAAAAAGACCAACCTCATAGAGCATAGATATAGGTTCCTATTCATTTTCAGAAATGAGATACATTCAAATCATATTTCTTGAGTGGACGAGGCATGATAACCAAAAAAAACATAAAGAGATTTAATTACTCATGTCCATTCCATTCATCATTTTTGAGGTAAGCATCATTGAAACAATAAAATGGATAAAAACAAAAGAATAACTGTCCGGATATTTTAGAGAGCTATAGAATATTTTGATTCATGGAAATAATAAATGGAAAATGAAAATTTTCACAAGATTCATACTTCTTTAAATAAGTCCGAGAATCATAAATTAATAGCTTTCTTGTAAGGGAGTTCTCTGTGAGAGTCAAAAAATAATTTTACAATTTTAAATTCTTGGAGAAGTTGGGTGCATACTAACACTCTTCAAAATATTGATACTTAAAGATGTAAAAGTAAATGCATTCATCCCATAAGGGGACTAGTATTGGGTTTTGGTGTGGACTAATAAATATTTAAGGCACCTGAATGAAATAAAGAGTTGCAATAAGGGATTGGCTTAAATTTTGTAAAGAAATATTCAAGAAATATGGACGACCAAAGACTGGGAAGAAAGAATGGAAATTCCTCAAGGGATTTCGCTACCCACAAAAATGATGTAGAAGGACCTCTATGTGTTGAAGAAGATCCTCCATTATATGACTTGAAGGATGTCATTAATCTATATGTTTGATAGTTAATAAAAATTAACGATATATTGCAGTGATTTCTTTATCCATTCTTAGATATACTCTTTCATTGAAGGAATTCTTATGCCCCGCTCAACATGAAAATCAAATATTTTCTCGATATCTTGGGCATCTTCTTGCAACAATGTAGTCGTAGCTAGTAAATCTTCATTGTATTTTACAAATCTAAAAACACACATTTCAACCTCATCTTCTAGAAAATTATTCAAGCCATCGAATTCAATAACCGTTGAAGTATTAATAACCGCTATCTATTCATGTAATATGTCTTAGAGTTGAGAATAGAGTCCATGATCATGCAAAGTCCCTTTAATTCATTGACAACTTGAATGGATTTAAAAAAGGAATTTCTCCTTTTACGATCAAATTTTGCACAATCAACAATATCCTCCTCTAACATCTTAATTATAACATACCGACTAGCTTTGATTTTCTTTAGTCTTTTGGGTCGTGGGAGGTTCTATTGTGTCCTTTGGGATTTTCTAGGTTGATATTGGTCACAAATGTTTACAATTCATTATCAAGATTTTTTTTTATCATTTTCAAGACCCCTTTTAAGATAACTAGGCAATGAACAAAATATTTGCGCCAAATTCTTCACATGTAGAGAAAAATCCCATAGTTATTCAATGTTTTACATTCTCTTATTAATGTTAATTACAATTTAGGACCTCATTCCTATGAGTAGGTGTGCCTCTTTCTTTATGTGATGAGGTGTCTTGGGTGTATTTATCGTAGAATCAGGTGCTTCACTAGCTAAGGGGGTCATGAAAAATGGCGTTGGATTAAGTGCCTCTTTAAACATGTTTATTCTCCTTCTTAATCTCATATTTTCAGTTTTTTTTTTTATAAAGAGTGGAGGAGAGCTTCACCAATAGTCTAGTGTAGCTCCAAGAGTCTAGTTTCTCTTATTTTAGAAGCCTCTACTTCTCTTTTCGACTCGTTAATAACATTTTTATTCTAATTTTTTACCCTTTCAATCCTTATCCTTTTATTACTTCAATAATAGCATGCATATTGTATGGTTTATGGATGGTAATGAAAGATGGTGGTCTCTTCTACTATCACTTGAATAATTCTTTAGGTTTCATCCATGCAGGTTGTAACCTAATTAGGTAGTGGGGTAGCGTCAACTTCCATATCTATTGGCTCTTTCGTATGTTGATATTATTTATATATTTTTCTCTTGGATAATTCAATAATGTGTGATCTTTTGAACACCGCATTGGGAGGTGGCTCCTCTCCATATCTTCCACCAGAGTTCCTATCATTACTCGCCACTCTAACCGCATGAGATTCCTTACTTATGCAACTAGATGATAAAATTGGGTGAGCCTAAGTTGTAGAAGGTGGAGGGGAATTTGTAGGATTTCTGCAGCTTTCTCTATTTTTCCCTCCCAAATTAATAATAGTTTCGTCAATAATTGCTTCAATAGGGGTGGGTTTCTTTATTTCCTTTTATGTGTCAATGTCACTTTCTCTACTTTAGTTAGTCATTCCAGTAAATAAATTTCCATAACTAAATAAGGAAAGGTGCCTTGAAAATGATCCTTCTGGATTGAAACCTTGCATTGGCTCTACTTCAGTTAAATTGAAAACTTTCAATGGCTCTAAGAATTCCCCCAAGTTGGAAGTCTATTTTATAGTTACTTCTCCCACAGTAAAGGGAAAGGAAATAAATTGCTTTATTTTCTTTCTCTCAAATAGAATAACCCATGGATGATATTGTTTGCAAAGTTCTGCAACAAGATACCTATCCAATATGAATTTAGGAAGCAACAAAGGCTTATCGTGGAATCCATAATGTGAACTAGTGTGCTCTCATCTATTTATTCATGTATGCTTTTTCCCGAGAAGAAGGCCTATGCTTCATTTTAAATTCAGGTGGGTTCTCATCGAGTTATTAGACAACTAAATTATTTAACAAAAGAATCCTATATTTTAAAAAAATTAAATGGGCCCTTATGCTTCCACAACACCATATACCAAAATTTCTCCAATTCTAGATCTAGATTCAAACTGTTCTTTGTGCGGGAGTTTTACCTCATGTCAAAGATGAGTATGTGTGGAGGTATTATGCGTGGAAGTGTGTATGTGAAAGAAAAAATGCAGAGAGAAAGTGTGCATAACAAAGTGTACGGGGAGGCATTGTGCAAAGATCCAATGTGCGAAGAGATATGTATATCGTATTCCTCTCCACAGTGGGAAATTAACTAAGTGTTGCATATAGGGAAAAGGTGTGGAGGGAGTTGAATAGAGCTTTTGAATAGAATTCCTTCTTAGCATAGGACTAGGAATTTTTTTGGTCAACACTCATGAAGTCAACATGGTCTATTGAGAGGGAAACTTAGATGAATTTGACAAGGTTGAGGTTTTTAGGGTGCTCAAACCAATGAGGATTGAATTTTAAGGATAAAGAAGAGTGGTTTGCAGCCTTATTGACTTCGAAAATTGTGGTACTATGGTTTGAGTTTGAATTCGAGATAATCATGATTCATACCTATGTATCTAGTCTAGGAAGGATTCCTTGAGTAAGAATCTAACAATTATTTTGTCAATAAAGTCCTCACCAAACTTATTGTTTGTTAAAGTTTCCATGTAGAAGGTAGACTTGATGTCCACAAATACTACCTATTTGAAAGAGATCTTGAAAATAATCACCAAGATAATCATTGTAATGATGGTGGTCCATTCCTCTTATCTAGTTAGGGTAAAGTTTAGATTTCCCGCTAGGATGACATTAGGGGAGTGTTAGGGTCCTATAATAATAGGATTCATAATTTTGAATTTTCTATGTTAAAATGTTGTAATATTGTACATGCCCTTGCTTTCTGCAAATGTTTTCCCATATTTAAAAAATGAAAAGAGGGTAAGTCCTAAAATAAAAATCGAAGGAAAAAAAAAAGAAACAAAGATAAAAAAAGGAATATTAAATATGAACCCCACTAAAAAGGATCATGAAATTGTTGCACGTTCAAATGCCACTACTATTAGTTTACTTTTTCAAATAAGATTGTGTGCAGATTTTCCTAAATGCTACAATCCATGAGGGTCAAATAGCTCAATCTTGACTTTTCATGCTTTCAATTTCATGCCGATAGATAGAGAATAAAGATCTAGCTAAACTGTTTAACCTTGGCAGATCAGTAGTTAGATAGAGAATAAATAAGGAGCTCAACAGTTTAATCTGAGCCCTTGGAAGAAATAAGGATAAAATTAGTTAGTTTGCTGATTGAAAGAAAATGAATAAGGGTTTGCAAGCTCAAATGCACCCAAGTAAATGAAGAAAAAATGTTAGGGTAGTAGATCGGTAGGTACAAGCAAGTTTCAAAAGGCATGGATAGCACAAATTGATTATTTCATACTTAATAATTCATTTTCCTTGTAAAAATACTCCTTCCCCTTCATTTTATCCTTACCCCTTCCCTATTTAATTTTCCCCTTGCTAAAATTCTTTTTTAGAAATCATCCCCTTTGAAAAAACCCTTTTTTTGACTAACTCTGCCCCTTCTCTAGCTTAAAAAACCCATTTCTATTACTAATACCCATTCTTCCTTCCCCTTTACTAATTTTGCAACATTCAAATAAACACATACAAACCCACTTATCTAAAGTTTGCAGCACTTGTAATATATCGGGCCCCACTTCAAACACTCTTCCTCGATATTATTTAAGCCCCCCTCCCTAATTCCATTTCTAACCTCCACTATTATAATAATCCCCACTTATTATATTTTAATATCCCACATTATACCATATTAACCCCCCTAATACATGTCTAACATCTTGCATCATATTTATTAACCCGCCATTAAATATAGCTCCCCATAATATTAAACTCCCGTATATACATTTCCGAAGCTTTAGTTTATTTCACCTCTGCCTATTAAGTCTCGAGTCCCACCTATCCTAACTCGCAGAGCTATTTGCTACTTGATCTCCGTAGAACTGATCTAAGGGCCATCGAACCATTTCGTATCCCTAATTTCCTGAAAATTAACACCACCGAGAGCTTGCGAAATAGGATGTTTAGTTCCTTCACTCCCCTACTATGTGACAACCTCATGTTGTATCACATCCTCACTCTCAAAACCATTTACCGCCTATGCACTGATGTGAAAACTACTAAAACCGCTTTTCTTCTGTGCGACAAGACATTCGTAAAATTGCCACTTGTCTGCTTATACAATGTGCGATACATTTCCTGTCTACACCTGCACCATTTGTGAAATACATGCCCACTCTGCACTGTAACAAGCCATTACTGTTTGAAATCAATACACCATTTAAACACTACGACATTACAATAAAGCATTAGGACTATTTCACATTGTGAGAAAATCTTCAGAGTATCCCAAAGAAATCCCAATTATCTCTTTCATAACCTACCACTGTGAATTTGTGACAAAAAAGACTAAAAGATCATTACCACGTAGAATTAAAACGTCCATAGTCTAGAATCTGTCCACAGAAATCCCAATTCAAATGAAGCCATTGCTCGTTTTATTCAAACCTTTGTTTCATTAAATATTGTTTTGTTTTTCAGGTATATCAACATACTAAGAAATTTGATAAACAGTTGATACTAGTTCACAACTATTTAATCCAGATTCTCAGGATTTGAAGCAGAAGTTTCATACACAGAAGGAAAATCAAGCTAAAACCAACAATACAACAGGGAAAGAATAATTTACACAGTAAATTGGTTTTAAGAGCGTAAAAACATCTATAGTAGCAACAACAAAGTTTTCAAAGTAACTTTCCAGAACATATTTTAGTCACTGTTACATACATCTTACTGTAAAAAGGTAAAAGTAAAAACATATCATTCAAGGTAAAATAGTAAAAGTAAACATGGAGGTAGTAATGTTTAAACAAAGATGAAAACACTTTCACCAGCAACAATGAAGTTTATCCGAAGTAAAAGTAAAAACAGTTAAAAAGAAAAATAAGGTTAAAATATGAAAACAGAGCAGGAAGTGACAGTGCTCCAGTGTACAGGTTTGCAGAATGTTAGGGGAGACAAGATTTTGGGGTTTTTTTATAAGAATAAAACTCTTGGATGAGAGTTAAAAAAACTCTAGGCCGAGAGTTTTACAACTCTCATCCGAGAGTTTACCCAAGAGTTTATGTCAACAAACTCTCGGAGGAGAAAATACTTAACTCTCGTTTGAGATTATTTTAACTTCGGTCAAGCCCAATCAAACTCTCGGGTGAAACATTAAAAATCTCTCGGACGAGACTTCTAAAAACTGTCGGTCAAGAAATTGAGTTGACTATTTTCTTGAACGAGAAATTAAAAATTTCACCCAATTTCTAGCCATCTACCAAAAAGTGTTTCCCAACTTCGGGATTTCACCCTTAACTATTGTTTTGTTTTGCAGGTATATCAGCATACTAAGAAATCTGATAAATGGTTGATACTAGTTCACAACTATTTAATCCAGATTCTTGGCATTTAAAGCAGAAGTTTCATACACAGAAGGAAAATCAAGCTAAAATCAACAATACAGCAGAGAAAGGATAATTTACACAGTAAATTGGTTCTAAGAGAGTAAAAACATCTACAGCAGCAACAACGAAGTTGTTTAAAGTAACTTTCTAGGACATATTTTACTCATTGTTACATACATCTTACTGTAAAAAAGTAAAAGTAAAAACATAGAAGTCAAGGTAAAACAGTAAAAGTAAACACGGAGGTAGTAATGGTTAAACAGAGATGAAAAAATTTTCACCAGAAACAATGAATTTTATCCGAAGTAAAAGTAAAAATAGTTAAAAGAACAATAAGGTTAAAAGATGAAAACAAAGCCGGAAGGGACATTTTCGAGAAATTTCTTGTTTAAGTCATAGTTTTGTAGAAACTATTGTCGCCAATCCAAGATGAATTTTGAAAAAATAAAGGAGGTTTGTGTTCCTAAGAGGAAAATATACAAAAACCTATCTCATGTTTTACACAGGTATTAAAGAATGAGAAATACATTTACATCTTCACATCCTAATTTTCAGATTGTGCGAAATCCTGTTTTAGACATATTTGTGCAGAGTATATTTTGAACAACGGGAACTGCAGTTTGGGAAACTGAGAGAGGTTTATCTCAATAATATTTTTATCTAAAATAACCTCTTTAAATTTATACATATCTATCTCGGATTGACACATACAAAGGTATCAATAGACCCTAAGTTTGCAGAATTTCTGGAGAAAAATGCACAAAGGAAGGAGATAGTTAGTGACTTGGAAGCCTCGTCATCAACTAAGAGCTGCTATCAAATTCGAATTTCTCTTGTTTTTCACCATCAATCCATAAATATAGTGCCAAATAGATTCATTAGTTGTGATTGTCCTTTATTTATGTTCTATTTATGTAATACAGTTTGAGATATTTGGAAATCACTCTTGATATTTTTTCAAGATATTCTAGTTTAAGAATTTGTATAAATACTTCATCATTTAAAGTATTGAGGGTGGATGAATTGCTGAAAATTTCTATAGCTGTATTATTTTGAACCTAAGGATGATTGTAACAATTGCAAGTCAGCAGATTGGATCAAAGAAATAAAGCATCATATTACAGGATTCGTGTGTTGGGCCACTACAGTGAAGTATTTTCACTTGTTTCTTTGTCAATTTCTTATGTTTTTCATAAATAATTGAATGTGTTCTAAATATAAATGATAAATCGGGAATTTTTATTTCAAAATATGTTAAAAACACTCTATTTTGACTGATTATCATTTATATGTTTTCCATTGATATCTAGATTAGGGAACCCTTAATTACTCCCTAGTTTCAATTGACCTCTGCCTTTCCACTCATGATCCGGATTTAAGAACCCTTAATTGCTCTTTTATCCCAATTAAATCCATTTTCACCATCAGCCTTGAAGATCTGAAGTAACTCAAATATCTTGCCCTGTAAACATTTCCATTTAGAACTTGATCCTGATATGACCGCTTGACACATTGACTCCATTAGCCCAATGGAATACATATCTACATCTATCCATCTGAGAAAGTAATTTCAGCACCAAATCAAATCAAAATCCAAAACCAATTTACCCTACATAACTAGCCTAAAATCAAATACAATCAACAGAGATAAATCTTAAAGAGAAAGCCCTCTCTGAGTAATAAGAAGGCTAGATCCTAAGGCTTAAAAGTAGGTTTGTTGTTACCTTGGTAAATTATTTCTTTAACCCTGAGAAATTACTGAGTGATAACAGGGAGTACAAGAGGTCTCAAGTATATAGTTCCAGCTAGAAATCACATATATGTTAATGGATAGACTATAAATATTTATTTATTTAATGTCGTGGTTGAGATTACTGGAAAAGAGATTAACATAGATGATATGTTATTTAATGGATAGACCATAAACATTTAGGTAATCAATGTTAGGGTTGAGCTTATTAGAGAAGAGATTAACATAGATGTAGTTGATAGATTTCACATAGCTGATGATGTTGAACTGGTCAGTGTCCGAGTGATAGTTTGTTTTCATTTTGATTGGATCTGAATGTTTGCTTATGATATTTTCATAGTCGTGTTATATTTTCTGCTCAATGCTTTTTCATCACTTGTTGTGAATGGCCATCCTTATTTCCTAGGCTATAGGAAATTAAATGCTCTACGGCGAATTAAATACTCTCGTTCAAAATATTAATTCCACACACCATTCTGAACTAGCGAAAGTGTGAAGGTGTGAGGGTTCGAATTTTTTTCCTATGAAGGTGTGAATTTTTAATGGGTGCAAAATAATTTTTGGTGAACTTTTTTTTTAAGTTTTTTTTTGTGCGAAATATTTTTGGCGATTTTTTTTTTTGAATTTTTCTAGGTGCAAATTTTTTTTAGGGAATTTTTTTTTTGAATTTTTTTTGGGTGCATGAAGGTATGAAGTATTTTTGCAAAATGTCTCTATGAAGGTATGAAGTATTTTTTCAAAATGCCTTTATGAATTTAATTATTTATTTATTTTTCTCTCTTATTGAAAGCATGAAGTACTTCTTCTGAATTCTTTATGTTTTTTTTGGGTTTGGTCCAAATAGAATTGGATTTTAGGTTTCCAATTTTGTGAAGATGGGAAACAAAAGGAATTACCTATCAAGGCATGGTCGAAAAAGAACTTATTCAGCGGAAAATAATGAGAGATTACTAAAAAAAAGGCGAGAGGAAAGGGAAAGATTAAGCCATGAAATAAATGTGGAGGTATATCATCGTGAAAGAGATGTAGAGGCACATGAAAATGACGAGGAAATGAGAAATGTTGTGGAACTTGTAAACGAGAATATTGAAAACAAAAATTTTGAAGAGAATGTTGAGGAACTTCTCAATGAGAATATTGAAAACAAAAATTTCCAAGAGAATATTAATATCGATCTCAGGGTGAGTCAATAGTTTCTTCAATTTGAATTTTGTATTTTTTTTTTTAAAATAGTGTAGTTCAAGATAGTTTTAAAATTAAAAATATGTATATGTCAATTTCAAATTAGAAGTTAATATTGTTTTTTATGCAGGGAAAACATCAGAACCACAAGAAGATACTACCACACCTCGAATTTCACTGCAATTAATTGGAAGTTCCAAGAACGTTGTATATGACTACAACTTTCTAGAGAATATGGATCCAACTAAAATTGAAGAATTGGGACCACCAATGCCTGAAAGGACAGTTCAAGATAAAATAAATTGGGGGTTGAAACATATTTTTGAAGGTAAATCTATCATAGCACAAGCTCAAATGTTACGTAGATTTTTAAAGCACAAATCTCTCAGAAATTTTATGGAATTAGTGGGCATTAAAAGTGAGAAAGAGGTTTTATCAAATGAAATGGTACAAAAAAATGTGACGTCGGCGCTTTCCACACTAGCCAAAAAGCGATCTCAAGTTGAAAAGAATTCTCGTAGAGCACTTTTAATAGGTGTACTCATGAAACAAACTGCATCAAGTCTGTTGATGTCAGCAACTTCAAAATTGTTTAAAACATCAAGAAAAAGTTTATGGAGGCATACAAAATTTAGAATTCAATTAGATGAGAATTATGAACTTGCATGTTGGGCTATTATCTGCAGGCATCCATATCATGATAGACTTCCTGATGGTGTGAGAGATAGGGTAAAAGCATTTTGCGATTTGAATTCTCGTGTGTCGCCAAATGAAAAGGACGTTGTGCGACACCGTATATCTAAGGGAGTTTATGAATCTCATGCCAAACATATAACACAGGTCAGTCAAGTAGAATTATTCTAGAACTTTATGGATATTAATACTGATGTGAAGGTTTCCCTTACCACATTTGTGAAGATTAAACCATGGTATGTCAGGCCTATCATTGTTTGAGACACATGTTGTTTTCGATACCATGTAGAATTCAAATTATTTTATGAGACATTTGTAATTTTGGCATAAAATATTGATCAAATGACCCCCCTCCTTCAAGTGTTCGTAAATTTTTATCGAAGATATTAGTTGCACGAGAGAATAATTAAATTATTTTATTAAAAAGGATGTGTCCGTGGAAGAAAATTCCCAGAATGTTTTGACACTCTACGATGCAAAGTATCCCCATTTATCCTAATGATCCCATACTTTCAAATCTTAGTTTGACTTGGAAGCGATATGAAAATGTTACTTACACTCATTTTGCATATTCAAGCACAACATAAAAAAAGATCACTTTTAACCATTGGATTGATTTTTTATTATAAGTGGAAAGAACGTCTATACATTCGTTCCACTAGATCCCTCAAAATTTTGTAAAAGTTTTTCCCCCTTTCGTTAACTTCCAACACCACTCTAGATGAGCGAAGGAGCAATTCATTTTCATTTGCATGTTCTATTTTTTTATTTTCTTAGCGCAACATTCCTTTTCTGAGTTGTTGGTCCCTGTAGAACATTAAACAGATGTGAATTAGTAGACTGTTTGACACATCTTATCTAATAATTTGAAGTATATTATTAATAATAATTAAAAAAAGAAACTCATATTGGATCGATAGTATTTCTTCATTCACCTTATTCATCCTTTTGCAATTTTTCCATTAAACTTTTACGCTCTTCTGGTCCTATATCAGAAATAATCATATCGAGCTTCGTCATTTTGTGGCTCTGCATGATACACAGTAAAAAATACATATTAGTTAAACTTACATATAGTTCAAAAATAATATTTTTTATAAAGAATTTACAAAGAACTTGCCTTTTTTTCTTTTCTTGATGTGTTAACAGTATTTTTGTTACTTGATCTCTTTTCAGTCATTTCTTTATCAATCTAAAACCTGTACCATATCATTCATTAATATATTTATAAATAAATTCTCAACTTTTCAGGTAGAAAATAAATCTCAAGTCATTGGTGCGCCTTTCATGAGGTACCCACCGCAGCCAGTGCGTGTGGATATTAAAAACATATCACAAAAGAGTATAATAGAGCATATGGTGCGTTGGGTATTGTAAACGCACCGCAGAAACAATGTACTAGTCTGTAAGGTGCGTGGGGTATTATAAACGCACCGCAAAAACGGTGTAATACACTGTACGATGCTATCCTCGTTAAATGGAGCACCGGTGCTGTATTTCAGATATGGCGCACGGATTTAGAAAAATGTTTTCAATTTTTTTACTACACAGTACTTGCGTGGTGCACTGTAGCACTGTATAATACAACACACCGGTGCAGTAGCGTACACATGGCGCATCGATAAAGAAAAATCCATTTTTTTCAAAAAATTCACGCAATGGGTGAATGGATTGGGATCCGACTATGCAAGTCATCTCGTGGGTTGGACATCAATATAAAATTAAAACCCTAATTCTAAAATCACAGAAATAGGGAGAAGAAAGGGCAAAAACAGGGTTTAGGGTAAAAATGGATAAAACTGCAGAAAAAGTAAAAAAAACTGCAAAAAAAATTAAAAAATAATCAAATTTAATCACGAGATGGTTTGAAATTCTATGATACAGGGTTTGAATCACTAGAGGTTTTGTTTCTAATTGTCTGAATACTTCTGTTCGAACATATTTCCCTGCTCCATAGTGCCCTCGTGCTCTTTTGCTCCAGGTCTATCTCCTGCAAATATCTGGCTGAAAATTTTAGCAAAAATAGTGAAATAATGAAAAAGTGTTTAGTATTTAAAGAATTATTTTGTGAAATTAGATTTTCAAAAATATGTTGCCGCCCATTTTTCAAATTGCTGTTTTTTTTTTTTCACTTAAAGAAAATAGAGTTGCGTTTTTTAATTTGCGTTTATTCTTTACTGGTGCAAAAGAGTTGTGAAGCATCAGTGCGTCTTAGTAATATGACACGTCGGTGTGCGTAATGATGATAAGCGCACCAGACTGTATAAAGTTCTTTTTTTTTGTATGTAAGATCATAATAAAATAATGATAATTCTAAAGTACATGAATTTATTTTCATTATTTTCTAAACTTTATTATGTTACAAAAATTCGTAAGATTTTTTATTTTACAATTATTTGCAAATTTACAAATTTAAATATTTTAATAAAATCATTTCACATTAATACAATTAAAATTTTACAAATATTTTACATACAATTACAATTATAATTATAATTACAATTACAATTTTACATTAATTTCACATACTTGAATTACGATTAGAATTAAAATTAAAATTTTAATTTTACATACAATTACATTTACAATTTTACATAGAATTACATTTACAATTACAATTTTACAAATATTTTACATACAATTCAATTAAAATTAAAATTACAAATACAATTACAATTTTAGGATTTTAGATACAATTACATTCACAATTTTACATAGAATTACATTTACAATTACAATTACAATTTTACAAATATTTTACATACAATTCAATTAAAATTAAAATTACAAATACAATTAGAACTTTAGAACTTTACATACAATTAGAATTATAATTACAATTTTACAATTTTTCATATATACAATTACAATCATTTCACAATAAATTAAATATTACAATTACAATTAAAATTTTACATTAATAAATATTTTACATACAATTATAGTTAAAATTACAGTTAGTACAAATACAAATACAATTTTACAATTTTACATAGAATTAAAATTAAAATTTCAATTACAATCACGACATAATATTTAATAAATATCATGGCCATTTAATATTAAATCAATTAATAAACATCATCACGATCATGATCACCATCGTACAAACATCATATTCGACTAAAAAACACATTTAGACATCAAACTAACATTATATATTAACATCATCACAACACAAACATCAAATATACATCTCATGTCAAACAACTCATGCTATCACATATACACATCTATATGCAAGCTAAACATTAAATGAACATATCTAACATGACCTAACAATATGTGCCACATCATGATGATCACCAACATGTAAATTAAGTACAACTGCAACATGAACATAAAATACATGGACAATATATATATATATATATATATATATATATATATATATAACTGAATAATGTTAAAAATATACAACTGTAATATAAATGTCATGGATTAGCTGGTGGTAGTATAACAACATCAATAGTAGTACAAGTGGAGGCCTGCTCAGTAAAGAGTGTAGCCTCGACGGTCGATGGTCGATCCTGCTGATGATCATGATCAATAATACTTATGGATGCATCGACAACTGGTGGTAGTGTTGTTATCACTCTAGTAATTTCTTAAGTTGTGGGATTTTGAGCTTTTAGTCCAAGAATACTAGAGGTAACCACAAACCTACTTCAAATTCTAGGATCTAGCCTTCCTAGAATTCAGAGAGGCTCTCTCTTTAAGATTTATCTTTGTTTGATTTGTGAATATTAGGCTAGTTATGAAAGTACAATTTGGTTTTGGTTTAAAGGGGTTTGGTGGGAAAAAGTCACTTGGAGGTAAGATAGAGAGAAATCTACTTGTCCATTGGGCTATGGAGTCTAAATCAAGCTAGCAGCACTAGAAATTAAGATTAAAAATGTACAAATATATTCAGGGCAAGATAGATAACCCTCAGAGATTTGGGAAAATTGTTTCTGTGAGATGGTATGATTGGGATAAAGGGTACTTAAGGATCCTTTGATCCGGAAAATGGAAGTAGAAGGTAGAGGTCAAATAGGAGTGAGAGCAATTAATAATTCTCAACACCGGAAATTAGAAGAAAACATTAAAATGGAAACTAGTTAAAGACGGGGAGCACTTGACTAATCCTGTAGTAATACTCCTAGTTACACATTTAGAAAAAACAAACATAAAATGAATGCATGAAACTTAGAAAAGGAAACGGTGACAAGTAGGAAATAATTCATTCATCAGCTTATCACATGGATCCTGAATTATGATGCCAGTCAGCTTGTCCAGTCTGATACTTTGAATTCAAACACACAATGCCTCCAATGTTCAACAAAAATATCTATAGTAAGTCTAGCAATTTTATTCCACCCTGAATACTTCTAATGTAGAAGTATTTATACAAAATGTTATTACAAATATCCTAGGAGAAAACTAGGAATGTCTTTAGGAAATAGAAAATATCTTTACAAAATAAGAGGGGCAATTGCCTAACAAATCAGGAAGCTATCCTCTTATCCAAAATAAATAGAACTACTTTATCTAACAAGGAGCTTTTGAGTGATTAGTTGCCCTGCTTGCTGTCTACTAGAAAATATCTTCATTTGAGTTGCCTTAGCTGATACTCTTTCATCTGATACTATTTAACGTTGATACACTTTTGACGGATATTTCCATTTTTTTTTCGTGCTGAGGTAGTTGGTTGCAAAAATGACATAATCATCTTGTTTGTAGAATAATCAAAGGTTCTCAGTAGCCTATTTTGATTTCCTGGTTTTTTCTTAAGGAATTGAGAATATATCTCAGTCTTGATCTCCTCATTCTTCTGTTTTATCTGCTTATATTTCTCTTTGATATCTAAATCCTTTTCCTCAGCTATTTGTGAGGAAGAGGCCTCTATATTTTGTGGCTTTTCAATCATTTGAGTATCATATTTACCTATTGTTTTCTCTTTTTCAATCTCTGCAAGAGTTTCATTGACTATCACTGTAGCTTCATCATTATTTACCTCTGGCTCATTTGTATCTTCAATATCAATTACCTTTTCTTTCCCAACTGAACTGAATTTAAGCCTTTTATTATAAATTAGTTTTAATTTAGTTTCTGTAGTTGTTTCTGCAGTGTATGCTCCTTCTTCTCTACCTCTTTTTGCTGATATTTCTAGCTGCTTTACAACTTCAAGGGCTTGTGTTATAACCATTTTTCCTGTTGTCTCTGTATTAGTAGTTGTGTCTATCAGAGTGTTCTCCACCCATTCTGCTTGATTGGAAAACTTCTCAATCTCTAGCTTAAGCTCATGTATGAAGGGTGTTAGTTTACATTTTACCGTTAAATTGCTCAGAATCCCTTGAGGATCATAGTTCCATGGAAAATTTTCTTGAAATTTATACTCTGCTAGTCTCTTTGTGATTTCTTTTTCTGCCTCTCTGTTGTTTATGATGAAAGGAGTAATTTTATTCTTTAACTTAAATTTAGTCTTTTTTCTAGCAACCACGAAGTTAATAGAATTAGAATTGAGAATTTGTCTCAAATATTCCAGTGAAAAAATTCGCATGCTCAAATATCTAGGCAACTTATAAGGTAATAAGTTTGATCCAAAAATTCTTAACTCTATATGCTTCTCATACAGATACCAATATCCCACTTTACTCTATTCTGAAAGTTGCAAGATTCTTTTCATTTCTTCATTGACTATGGGCTGCTCTGCTTTGTACAAAATGTTCATTGCTGGATGTAGGAAAAGGTCTAAAAAATCTATATAAGTGAATTTACTGCCCTCTTTCCTAAGCAAGGAATTCCAGAAGATAATGGACAGAGGCTTTCCCTCTAAGTCCATCTTTTGCAATGCAATTGGAAAATTATCAGCTTGGAAGAATAAAAGTAAATGAAACAAGTAAGATGAGTATCTAAAAACCCCTTCAGTGGGTAGTTTGGTCAGCTGATGATGAATACTGTCTGCTATGAATCTGGCATAATAAAAAATGATTACTAGAGGTTGGCCTAGAGATAAGGTGGATAGAAAACCTAGAATGGATTCATCAGCGAATCCATCTGTAAAGTATCCCAGTATAAAAGACAACGTTGAGATAATATGTCTAGACCCTTCAGGAAATTTGGCAGTAGAATAAGGAGGGTTTATTTTAGGAATGTCAACATGGGATGGAAAAATTTTTTGAAATATCATAAACTTATTTTGGAAATCTAGGCCTAAGTACAACTGGGTCAAAGCTTCTATAGATAGGGGGGACTGATTGAGGATCAAACTATAATTGCAGCATTTGATTTATTGACTCTTATGTGATGGTAAAAAGGATTTCTCTGTCAGCATTAACAATGGCCCTTTGGTCTGGTTCATAATGTTTTTGACATAATCTGACAAGGTCTTGTCCAAGGTGGGTCAATGGAACTACATATTTGGGAAAATGAGTCTCCCAAATAGGCATTTCATCCTTGTCCAAGTATTTATCGTACCACCAATTATGTATTTCTAAGAGGTTGAATTTTATAACAGGATCAACAATCTTGTAGTCCATATCAGTCGATGGAAGGGTTTCTACAGCAGCTACAGGTGGCTAGAGGGGATTTACTGATACAATGGATTTAGCAGTGAGGACTGGAGTAGATTTAATAGCTTTAAATGTTACAGATTTAGGAGGTTTGGATCCTCCAGGCTTGGTTGGTTTAGAACCTCCAGGTTTAGCTGTGATCTGCTTTTTGGTCATTTTGGAATAATTACTGCAAGCTTAAATTGTTTGCAGGAGTTGTTTTTATTTGTCAGAGGATATAAACTGGGATAAGACAGAAAATGAAGGTTTCCTTAATAGATTGGTCTGCAAAAAATGAGTTTTTAAGATATCTGTAGGATTTAAACTCTTTTCTGTCTTTGAAATTGATCTTCAGAGGCCACAAATTGAGGAGATTGGCTTCAAAAGTGGTTTTTTCGAACACAAAATTTTTTGGGAAAATTTTTCCATGGTTTGGCCTATTTTGGGCAATTTCTCCAATGAGTTCTTCTAATTAAAAGATTTTTTTACTTATGGAAGGTTTAGAATTGGCTTTGCAGGGTTTTAATCTGATGAAAAATACCCTATATCGTAGGTATTTGTATGTTTGAAAGGGTTTCAAAGGTTCGAGGCTGAATGTGAGGTCTGGTCCGACATACTGGAGCAGAGAATGGCTTTTCCAGTCTTCAAATAGGGAATCTGTAGTCAAATTTGATTTTCTCTGGGTATAAATCGACAATTTGGGACAAAGGGTTCTCACACAGTTTATCAGCACTTTTTACAGTTTGAAATGCGTAAATAAACATAAAAAATGATATATCAAAGGTTTTAACCTTTGATATGAATCATCTTAAAATGCATTAAATGTAGGTCTAATCCACTGGCGGGAGCGGTTTGGATTTTCAAAAAATGAAACTGTTAGCAGTTTTCGCGTTGAGCTCAGGCAGCAAGTAGTTTCGGTTGAAACGAACATGATCCTATGAGAGGATTCCACGTTGCAGGAGGTGGAATGGGTAAAACAACCCATTTCGCGTTCATTTGGGCTTTGGGCAGACGATCAGTTTGTGAGCGCGACATCGATTTTGCGCCATTGGATCTGCAGAAAAAAAGTGAACCGTCATGATTTGCTTGGGAAGGTGCGGTTAAAAAGATGGTGGGACCAGGGTTTAAACCTTTTGTTTTTCAATGGATAAAGGTTTAAAGTATGTGTAAGAAGAGCTTATGTATACGGGATAATATAAGGCTAAAAAGGGGTTAAATGATGGTATTTATATATATATATATAAGAGTTTTGTATATATGGGCAGAGGCGCATTAGGTGGGGTTATATGGTTAACTACGATTTAGCCTATGTAAAGCTTGGGGCTTTACATAGCGGGGATAAGTACAAAGGAAAAGTTTAATTTCAATGGAAAATAAACCTTAGTCTTAATCGTGATAGCACCTCAGGTTAAAAATTGATGTGAGGAAAGGTTGGTAAGTGTATTTCAAAGGCACGGGGGTTGCACCTTTATAAAATACTTAATCTGTCTTTAACACTTGGGATAAAAATGTGATGGGCGGGGAAATGTTTTGGCATTTCCAAATACATAGAATATGCGTGGAAAGCCATATTTTCATTATTTACTTTGTTATATATTTTTTATACCATTGAAGGGTCTAATAACCATAGGGGGCGGGGTATTTAATTAAGGTTAGTTTTAGACCAAACGGAGCATTATTTGGATTTTTAATTTAGCATGTGGATAATATCTTTGGTCTAAAATATTTATAATAGTGGGTTTTAGAGGGTATTTTTAGATAAAGGGAATTATGTAGATAGGATAAGGTACTTTTAAGGAATTAATAGCATAATTTAAAAGTTAATATGAAAAGGGGAGATAGAATACACAAAAATACACTAAATGACCAAGTAGAGTGAATAAATAAAAGCAAATCTTATTGTTTCATCATTTCACCAATTTACTTAGGATAGAGTGTTTTTTGAGGATTTTGGTATTCTTTATAAATGAAGGAAGTTAATTAAATGGGATTTTAGGTTTCATTAAGTAAGAAGGATTCTTTACTTATGAAGATGAATTAAATGTATGAATGAGGGATAAATAATGGTAAGGGATATTTTATCATAAGAATTCAACATTTTCCACTATCCAGTCATCAAGCCTTGGGTCTGGTCCCAACAGAAGTGAGAGAAATGCTCTGAGCCTCTTTAACTGGAAGTATAGAATACTGAATATTTACAGGGGAAGGGTAATTAGTGATTTTTTCCTGGTGATGAATAACATGATTTTTCCCACTTCTTTCTACCTACCCAACATTACTCTAACATTTTTTTTTCCTTTTAGCAGGTGCATTTAAGCTTGCTACCTTGAAACATTTTATTCTTTTGAAAGCATAAAACTATCTAATTCTACCTTATTTCATCCGAGGGCTCAGATTAAATTGATGAGCTCCTCATTCTTCTCTACCTATCTACTGATTAGTCAAGATTAAATTGTTTGACCAATCTTTATTCACTATTTAAAACATGGAAATTGAAAACATGACAAGTCAAGTTTAAACAGTTTAACTCATCATGGATTATGGCATTTATTGACACTCTGCCATAATTTATTTGCAAAAAGTAAAAATTAGTGGCATTTGGACTTGCACACTTTCATGGTTTATTCTCATCTTTTACTTTTGGGGTATATATTTTTTAATTCCTTTGATCTTTCTTTTAGGAATTTTACCCTCTTTTTGATTTTTGATTTTGATTTCTATTTTTTCAAAATATGGGAAAAAAACTTGCAGAAAACAAGGTATGTACATTTTTTACAAGACTATCATAAGTCAATTC
Source organism: Pinus albicaulis (assembly GCA_034641835.2). Taxonomy (NCBI): domain Eukaryota; kingdom Viridiplantae; phylum Streptophyta; class Pinopsida; order Pinales; family Pinaceae; genus Pinus; species Pinus albicaulis. Next base: position 53,878 of record JAXQQM020070770.1, on the reverse strand, counting down.
AAAATTATGAATCCTATATTTATAGGACCCTAACAAGTACAACATCAATATAAGTAGTAGTAGTTGAGGCCTATTCAGTCAATAATGTAGCCTCGATGGTCGATAGTCCAGGTGCCTGCTCATGATCATGACTAGTACTGATGGATGCTACAGCAGGCTGCTGACTGAACGTGGCCTATGGTCCATCTTCATATCCATGATGACTACTGCTAGATGCTGCTAGTGGAGCATCATGCTCATCAAGCACGGTGCGAGGTGCACGATCATGAGATGCATATGAGTCGCTGCTCGCGGATTGTCCATCACATGTCACAGCTCGACTATGCCTATAGCTATGGACAATCCTCCTCAGTGGCGTAACATATTTCGTAGCTCCTACGACATGCCGCATCAGGCCGTACATGTCACGTGGCATGCCTCTCCACATCTGTAACAGCCTATCATTGGCCAGTATGTCTCTGTAATGAGCGAGCCTAATGCCTGCATCAACAATAAATGCACAGAATTGGTTGCCCAAATTCATCCTATATCTAGTCTCAGGTCGAATGTGCCTAGCAAAAGGCGGTACCGGTGCACCATGAGCAGGAGCATGTCTCTCTTCTGCACCAGCCTTATCTTGATCATGATCATCCTTGAAATCGGCCATGTCCTAATCGTCATCAGGATCCACACATGGATCACGTGGTGGATCCAACATCTCCTCACCATCAAAAGACCCAACTTCTGCAAAATATGTGCAAGTACTCAAAAATAATTAGAAAATTCCATTACACAATTTAATAAAAGCAAGTTAAAGAACATGTTAGAATAAATATAAATAAAAAAGTAATATTACCTCTATCATCTGTCGGCTCATCATCTGTGAAGAGGATGTTGGGACACCCTCGCCAATATAATCCAGCATAAGGACATGGGACCATAATGAATGGATGCAGCCCGTCAACACTGGCTAGTAAGTCCAGTGCATCATGTGATATCCTGGCTGGAAACATAGTGTATCCCCTATTGGGCATCATCTGCCCCCACATGTGCATCCAGGCCTCAAACATCGACCTACGAGGTTGGCAATCAAAACTAGGTCTCATCTCTGGAAACCTATGAAAAAATAAACAAAAACTTCCTAAGTAAAAGGGAAGTTGATCTCTTTGTGAGCATGACATTCATTCAAGGTCGGCCAAAATCGCTTTAAAAAGGCACTACCTGACAAGTCATGGCTGTTGTACTAAAGAATCAAGATAATGTAAAAGCAATAAACTAATGCGTTGCCCATCACTGGTGTTGTGCGAAATGGTCTAAATGATAAGTGAGAGGAACTGCACGTCCTGTCTACCAAATGCACCTATACGTAACTGACCTCCAGGTACCTGAAACTCTGAAGGAGACAGTACATGTGCTCCGATGTATCTCTAGGAGTAAACTAACTGACTCCCTGCTACACAACCAGCTGACACGTCTGGGAATGAGGGAAAATTCACCCCTCTCCTTGATATTCCTATAATAAAGTAAATATCCTCCTCATTGGGTGTGTACCACTAGTGAGGACCAACTTAGAAGGCCCGTCGGTGGGAATTCCACCTGCGGATAAGATATCTAAAAAACACACTATGGGCCTTTAGGGAAGTAGCCTCCTCATAGAACTTGAGGAGGCCTACCTGCCTAAGGATCCCCTGTGTATCTGTTGTAATAGGGCGAGGGTATGCATCTCTCTCCCTCTCTCGGGCCTCCCATTGGCGAATCATGTCATACTGTTCAGCCTGTTGTTGTTGTTGTTCCTCCTCTTCTCTCTAAATCATTGACATATTAAATTTTTTTTTTTAAATTAAAATAGACATCTATTTAGGAATATATATATATATATATATATATATATATATATATATGAAAAAAAACAAACAAACCAGTCGGTGCGCCACAAAAATAGTAATGCACCAGTGGTAGTGCGACTTAATTTTGTAGCGCACCAGTGCCGGTGCCCCTAATGAAATACAATGCACCAGCTTTAGTGCAACTATCTATTTTTCAAGCACCATTTACTATATCTAAGTTCATAATAGCTGTGCGCTGACTGAAATATACGCCCCGGAGCGTATAGTCGTGTCAACGCACCGACTTCATGACAATTGTTAGTCATCAGTAATTTTTGCATGTTGTATATGAATAAATGATTTCCCCATATTTCTAGAAATAAATTTCATGAACATTGCGAGTTCTAGAAATGTCACTCCCTACATTATCCTTAGATAAAACATTTCACTATTCTACCATTTTTCCATCCCATGGTCACCCTGCCACTCTTGGAGAACTCATTATGGGATTGTGCCATTCATATACATCTTGTTTTACAACCTGTAGCCTCATTACTCTATTTTTTCCCTTTCCCATCCCTCCACTTTCCACCTAGGGTTTCCTATAGCCAACTCATTCCCATCACCTAGGGCCAATTTTGCTTCAAACCATGTTTCTGACCAAACAGAGATGAATTGTCAAAAGTGAGAGATTTTTTTGTCCATAACGAGTCTAGGAAGAAAATCCTCCTTCATTATTTACATAGGTATCATGGTTTGGGAGAAATGTCAAAAATACAGGTGTCACGGGAGAATTGATGCACTTCTCGAGTGACCTTGGGAAAATCAGGTTTTCTCAAGTATGGAGTGTCAAAATGATTTTCTTGATGGGTTAAAAGGCAACTAGACTGGAAGATATTTCCAATGAGATATTATGAGCTCAATTTGGAGTTAAGGAAGGCCTCCAAAAATTGTCTGCAACAACACTCTACATTTATGCATCATCATTCAAGACTTTTTGACCAGTCTTGGTAAAATCAACTCCAAAAAGGAAAAAAATGGTATATTTGGAAAATAGACAAGTTACGCTTTCCAACGAGCTATCACGGGCCCAAATACGACTTCGGGAATGTCATCAAAACCTGCCTGCAAGTTGACCTTTTTTGGGCGTTGTGCAAACAAGTGGCGCTGTGAAAAATCCATGGGCAGGACTACCCAGCGGTGCGAAAATCCATGGGCAGGACTGCCCGGTGCCGCGAAATTCCTAGGAAGGTGAAAACTTTCAAAATCTCCCTTCCTAATGCCTAAATTTATCATCTGAGGCACCTCAAAGGTTGAAGAGAGTCTAAAAAGTTGTTAAGTGTTATATTCTCCTGATCCCTAAGCAAAATTGTAAATTCATTTTGGTTTTTTAGTTGTTGAGCTAAAAACCCTAGGGGGTAAAACCCTAGGTCATGTACACAAAGGGACCTTGTTCTTATAATCCTTCTTGGGCCAATTTGATGGCATGGGTGGGTAAGGGATTTTAAGTCATTACCATTCTCTCATGATAAAACCTCCTCAGGCTACAAAGCCACTTAAACCCTAAGATCCCTAGCCTCCACACCTCTCATTCTCCAAAGTTGACTCCATCATCATCTTGACCTTGTTTCATCAAGCCCTAATTTTCAAACCAACATCTCCTATCAACATGTCAAGAGCTGACAACAACAGTGGTGGTGATAAAGGTCAAAAGCCTTTAAGACCAAACATAAAGCAGGAAATGATGGTGAAGAAGAGGAAAATGAGTAAAACAGTGGTGAAGACAAAGACAGTGATAAATCAAAGGGAGGCAGTGATGATAGTGATGCAAATGAGTCAGCCCAAAGTGCAAAAAGGGATGATGCAGATGAACAAAGTGAGGACCAAGAAGATTTTGAGGAAGATAAAGAGGGTGTTGAAGGTCAAAAGGGCAGTAATCAAATAGAGCATGTAATCACTAAAGAAGATCATGGTAAAGGTAAGGGAGATGAAGACACCACCAAAACCTCCATTACTCCTCTTACATGCACATATCAAAGAGGGTCAAGGCAAGTATTTTCTACCTCCAAAAGGCAAGGGACCTTGTCATCTACATCAGCTCAAAGACTTGACAATGTCAAGGAAAATATGGGCAAAGGTAAGAAAGGCAAGAAAGGCAAGAAAACTACACAAAATCCGAAATGCATTGACCTAGACAGTGACAATGAAGATAAGGAGATGGCCACTAGGTTGCTACTTCAAACCAAAGATGCACAATCAAAGACCTAGAGAGGGAACTTGGCATGGCATAATACATCATTCAGCATTACAAAAGTGAGCATAAGGTTTTCAAGAAGATCAAGAGAGGCCTTGCTCTCCAAAAGAAAATGACCAAGCATTACACAAAGAAGAGCAGGCTTGCTTGTGCCAAACTCAAGGAGGCTCTCCTTAAGGTCAAAAACCTAAAAGAGGCAAATGAGCATAACAGCCTTGGAATTTTTGCTAAGGCTTCTTAGTAGTTGTCTAAAAACACCTAAGGAAAGTCACCACCAATTTTGAAGGAATTTGGAGAAAATTTTGTTTTTTGAGAATTTTTGGCCTAGTTTGTGCAGTGCCACTGGCGCTCCACAAAAATATGGGGCATCTTCAAGAGGAAAGCTTGAAATTTTTGGGTTTTTCCTAGGCTGAACATTATCCACACCAAATTTTAGAAGATTTGGAGCAGTTTTGACCCCTCAAAAGGTCAAGAAACACCTCAAAAATCACCTTTCTGCCTCTGTTTTAGGCCTGACACTGCGCAAATTACAATCTGAGGGTTTTTGAATTTTTGACTGGGTTACAGGAGCTAGATCAGAAAAAAACGAACATTTTTGGAAAGTAGACTCTTCAGGCTTTCCAACGATCTGTCACGGGGCCAAATCCAACATCGAGAAGTGGTTGAAAACTTGGTTGCAAAACAACCTATTTTCTGCAAAAGTGGCACTACGCAAATGGACTCTCTTTTGCTAAAAAGTAAAAAAAACACACAACATTAGGGGAAATTTGAGGTCTAAAATGCACCTCCTAAGAAAAATGTACAACAAAAATAAACTTTATAACAACCAATAGGATTCAAGATGATGATGTCAACCATGGGGGATGATTTACCATTTTTTAAATAAAGGGATAAAAATATTAAAAAATAATAAAATAATAAAACTACTTTTTCAACTTGTATTTTCAACTTATCTCCCACAATTTTTACTCAAATTTTGAGTGGGAGTACTCGTTGGATGCAAAATTTAATTCCTCACCCAAGGAGTACACATGTTGCATACTTTCAATGAACCCTGCTACATGAAAAATGGGAAATACATAAAAAAACGTGATTACAATCACGTTTTTTATCTATTTCTCATTTTTCGTGTAGTAGGACCCATCGAAAGTATGCAACATGGGTACTCCTTGGATGAGGAATTAAATTTCGCATCCAACAAGTACTCCTGCTCGAAATTTGAGTACAAACTTTGGGAGATATGTTGAAAATATGAGTTGAAAAAGTAGTTTTTTCATTTTTCCCTCTAAAATTTGATGATGTCATCAAATCTTATTTGATTTTTTCCACTATTATTTTATAATTTCCTTAGGAGGCCCATTTTAGACCTCAAAATTCCCTTAATGAATTAATGGAAAAATGGTTTTTTAATATTTTCTTGCGCAAATCACTCCAGATTTGATTGAGAAGTTATATTATGTTATTTTTCATTTATTAGCTTAGATATTATGTGTTTTGGGCCTTACATGGTCATTAAGCACATAAATGACATTTATGACAGAATTAGGGTTTCTGGAAGCCTCATATGGTTTCCACCCCCTCACTTGCTCCATAAATGGAGCATGAGGCTCTTATGTATTGGTTTGGCATTTGATGACTGATTTTGAAGTAATACATAGTCCCTTGGAGGTTGAAAACAGTTTGATGTCTTGGAGCTTATGAATGCCACAATTTGTTTGTTGATGGAGGAGGATTGGTTGCAGGATCCATGAGCCTGGTCAATGGTGAAGTGTTTCTTTTGTCATGTTTTCTAGTTTATCATTGTGTTTCCATATTTCTATGTTACAGTAGGACAAATAATTTAGACTAAGAAATGTTTTTGATGGCACCTTAGCTTTGTTTTTTCTTCACTGCCTTAATGTTTTCTTCTGTTAGGACATGTTAGAGGATCCTTCTTTGCTCTCTAAGATCTCCTAAGTTTGTTTATTTCCTGAATGGTTTAATACAATACTTATCAAGCATGATTCATGGTTAGCTCTGCTTACTTGTTGCCACTAAAGCACTGTTCTTGAAGTCTCTCTTTAAAGCATCATTACTTAGGTTTGTCAAAGAAGTTTTGTTTCAAATCATACTCTTTGCACTTGCTTGGTTAACTGTTTTAAAGATCTCCATAGCTATAATCTTAGATGTTCAGGAGTTCCCTCCTCTCTGATTGTAGTTATTTGTGATCTTAAATATTTTCTAATTCTGAAGGTGAATTTACTAAAGTTAGATAAGCTCTTATGTTTTCTATATTTCACTGGAATGTTTATCTTGGATATTGATTAGTTTAAGTAGTGTTCATTGAGCTTAATGGTTTTCCCTACCTCATGAGTTATAGTTTTTGCTTATATGTGTTTAAAGACCTCCTTGTTAAAATATATGATAAGGGATTCTTGATTGCCCTTTGTTAACTTTGTTTCAATATTTATGTTCATCTCATGATCCTTTAAATCCCAAAGATCCACCAACCAAGCTATATTTTCCCTACAATACTCCCTAATCCATTAATGAACCTATCATGACCTTGTTAGACTCCATTTCCCAATGACTTGAAGTTTTCCTTGTTTCTATCTAGTCTATCTAATCATCATACCCAACCAAAAAACAATCAACAAACCCAATATTTCATAAGTAGCCTAAAGTCAACCCTAATCAGCAAATAAGTTCACATATTTGCACCTAATAGAGAGATCCCTCTCCAAATCCATGAAGGATAGGTCCTTGGATTCCAAAGCTTGGTTTGATGTTACCCCTGTCCATTTTTATCTCAATCAATCTAGAAAATTACGGGGAGCTAACAACAATTACATAGTCGACGGTGTAATCTTTTCCTCGGCCGCACCGTTGACCCTCTCAAAATGCAGAATGCAGTGCATTGACATACACCGAGGTGGATAATTCTGTCAACGCACCACACTGGGATTCCCATGGTCAACAGTGCGCTTGGCTAAATGAGTGCACCGCATTTTATTTTATTTTAATTTAAAATTATGTGGGGTGCCTTTGGGAACCGCCCCGTAAACGGTGTGGATAATGTTAGCACAGGTGGCAGTGTGGCATGTAAATTTTATAGGTAGCACCACTATCCGGTGCAAGCCGAATAGCTCAGGCACACCGTGCAACAATTTTTTTTTTTTTAAATGTTTATTTTTAAGGTTATTTCAAATTATAATCTGCTAAAAGGCTTAATTATGGAAAAACTAGAAAAATACCTATATATTTCGCCGTCGAGGAGGCATATTGGCTATAAAATTTGCAAAAGAAAATTTGACCACCTTTTTTCAAAATGCAAGCTGGAGATTAGTGGCTAATGCAGAGCAGTAGTGCGTGCAATGGGTGCAATGAGCGCACCGATGTCAGGGCGGCTCAGAGAAGGGGAAATGGCACCGGTGCTTGAGAGCTATGGAGCACTGAGGAAAGTGAAAAATGTGGTTTTTTTGCTATAATTTTTTATTTATTTAACCCTGTTCTGGTGCGCGGGGTTTTATAGGCGCACTGGTACGCTTGCTTAAAACCGCATCGGGCGGTCTTAGATTTGGCACATTGTTAATAATGCACCAAGGCGGTTCCCTAACACCGCACCGAGATGTTTCAGTTTTGGCGCAATGTTTTGATGATGCACTGGGGCGGAATATTCGTAACGCACCGATGTGCAATAGTCTTAAAGCACTTATTATTTGGCCTTAATTTTTTTTTATTTAACGCTATTCCAGTGCGTGAATATTATAGGCGCACCGGTACTCTTGGATAAGAACTCACCAACACGTTTCTGTTTTGGTGCAGTGTTTTATGATGCACCGGCGCGGAAGAGTACTGAAGCACCAGTGCGTGACCGTAATAGGACACCCCAGGCGGATGTGTACATCGCACACGTTGTCTGGTGTGCCAACGTTTTGTACGCACCGGTGTGTTCTATGGTAGAACACGCACAGGTAATTGAGAGCTCAGGAGCACTAGAAATGAAAAATCCGGGTTTTTTACTATAATTTTTTTTTTTAATTTAACCCTTTACCGATGCGCGTGGTTTATAGGCACACCAGATCCTTTTCTTACAAACGCACCGGTCGCTTTGTGTTTTGACACGTTGTCTTATGATGTAGCGGTGTGGTTTTTTTCTATCGCACTGGGTAGTTTCGGTTTTGGCGCAGTGTTTTATAATGCACCAGCGCGGAAGAGTTGAGATGCACTGGTGCTAAAGAAAAATACGACGCATCGGGCGAGTGTGTACAGAGTCAGAAAGCACTGGGGCGACGTTTAATGATAAGCACACCGAGCAGAAAACATCCGCAAAACCCTCCACCTGCCAACCTCCTCTAGTAACCTCCGCTAGAAATGGATGTATGGGGTATTTTTCTGTGGGGTTCCTCAAAAACATCCGCTAGAGGGTCTTTTCCTTGTAGTGTACCCATCTTGAAAATTGTTCACAATACCAATTTGATTATATGTTAATCAAACTTAGAAATAATAAAATGCATTTGATAAATTAACTAGCATAAGACCATGATAGGTATCATCCCAAATGGAAAATATATAGTTGTGGAGAAATTTGACTCAATAGAGAAGAGTTGAGCACCATAAAATATCACCAACCACCAATTCTAAATGCATTGTTTCTAATTGGGAACAAACTATGAATAATGATTACACATCAATGAGTCTCTCTCATTTAGCCAAGAGGCTCATTTTATAACCCAGTGTGAGCATAATGTGTAATTTTGTCCATGCTCAGTGTGAAGTTGGACATGTCTCTCCTAAAATAAAAATAAAATATTCTTTAAATAGAAAATGATGTCATCTATAATAAAAAAAAAATGAATATGTTATGCATGTTTATAAGATAGTTGTGGATATCACCTAATGTAATTCATGTAAAGTAATTAGAAGTAAAAAATGTGAGCAAGATGTTTAAACCTTATACTTTTCAAAAATATTTCAACACCTGATTTGAATAAACTATATATATATATATATATATATATATATATATGATAACTAATTAAGATATATTTACATTAAGATATATCATATAAAGATATTGAAAAAAAAAAATTATGTTTAAAACATTTGAACTGGTTTTAGTATTTTACAATTTGATATTTTTTTAGGTATATATTTTTTTTGGGTTGAAATCCAATAAATACTTTTTGTAAAAATTTGCTAGAATTGCAACTGCTCAAGAAATTAAACTAAAATTAAGAGACACAATTCTCCTCTATTGATCTACTGAATGGAAATCACAATTTAGAACTACATGCATAGATATGGAATAAGAGAAACCATAAATACACAGTGATTTCTAGAGGAACCCAAGTGGGAAAAAAACCCTCAATCCTTTGCATTAATTAGTTGAATAGAGAAACTATTACAATTACTAACTCCAACTCTAACCTCAACCTGCAAAAGAATAAGTGTTCTCCGTGCTCAATGAAAAATTCTGGCCAATACTTAACCAAATATTTTTCTCACCAAGCCTCCTATTTCCTTGCTCAATTCCTCAGAAAATTAGTCCCTATTATTTAATAATTTCCTCCAAATTGATTTTGCAATTCTAAAGGATTGATCATATGACCTCACACAACACTTGTACACTCAAAACTAGTAGACACTGATGTTATACTTCCTTTTCTTCTCCACTTCAGCTGAGAAAATCGAATTCCTTGCATGCACTAGCTATTTTGGGTTGATTGATCAGTTAACTGACAAATCTTTGTGTTACATTGTTGTCCTTCAGTTAACTGACCTTCGACTGACTCCGTCAATAACTAGAGTTCAGTTAATTGAATACAACTGAAAATAATAGAACAAGATTACTAAAATTTAGCAATCACACATGCATATCTAAACTCCAAGACCTCTAACTGGAATTTACTTAGCTAACTGAGTGACAAGATCCATGTCACTAGTTAACCGCTCCCAAGTTGTCCTGCAAATGTGGAAATTAGTTGTCGTACTAATGTGGAAATCCTATTTGCTCAGTTTAACTAAGGCTAAAGTCAAATTGAGTCTTTCTTGCTACATTTTTTCAACACTTTTTGTACTAGGAATTTGGATTTTGTGATCCATAAAAGTGTATAAAATCTTTAGGTAAAAATCACATCAAAGTATATTTTTCCGACGCATTTCCAACCAGCCAATGTGGTTCATCATCAGGACAATATGAGAAATCTGATCTAGGAACCACTAGGAACCAGTCTAAATAGATGAGGAGAGTCCTAACTAACGGTTGTAAAAAACAACTAGTTTGACTATAGTAAAATATATATATATATATATATATATATATATATATATATATATATAATAATAATAATAATTAAGAGTTGTATTATTATTATTATTATTTTATTAGTTGTGAAATTTGAATTATTAATATGTTACATAATACAAATATAATTTAATATTCTTACACCTACTTACTATATTAAATAATTATAAGTTTAAAAATAATTAATAATTATATGCTCTATAATTTAATTTAATATAAAAATGATTACTGACGCCCAAAATAAATAAAAATAAAAATAAAATAAATATTAATTAATTTAAAAAAAATAAAATAAATTAATAAAAATACTAATAATAATGAAAATAATGTTTATGTGAGCTTATAACTCCAAATGAGATTTTAATTTCAGGTTTGACAGGAGTGACTATGAACTGTGAATATGACAAGCCGTTGATTTAGCACCGTGTTGTGACACACAGGCCCATGTGTCGCAGAAAATACCACGTGCTTCGTCCCGCAACCGCTAGTTCTATTCTACCAGGGTCACAACATGATAGCGGCCGCTTGTTTTGGCACATACTTAACTAACCATTTCTAAATCTTCATTCAAACATATTATGTAGTCAAAGACTCAGTATTAAGTGAAAAACATGGACGATTATTATTTTGTAAGTGAAAAACACGGACAATTATTATTTTGAAAAACATTAAAGGTAGGAGAAACTTTTTAATACTTTTATTGGTAGATATTTTAAGACTTTTTAAATAACCTGTAAACTTTATTGGTTGATTTTTTAAGACACCTAATAACCTGTAAATTGAATGACTTGCATTGTATTTTTTTTTATGTTAATGAGATAATATTGTGAATTTTACTGGTTTAAAACATATATTTGAATGTAATTCTAGCACACTGGAAACACATTATATTGAATGAGTATTACTGTGTTTTTCTTCTGAATAAGATATTATCATTTTTTTTTTGGAAATTTAACATATTTAAATTATATTTTGATTAGATTGTGAATTTTAGTTGTTTAAAATAAGATTTTGATTGTAAATTTAATTTTTTGAAAAAAAATAAATTATAAATTATATAATTTTGTATTAAGTAAAATTAACTAAAAAAAATGTCACAATTTGGTTTAGACTCTCAGGAAATTAAAAAAAAAAAGATTGTTTGAATGTTTGAATCTTTTTTTGATAGAGAAAATGGATTCAGCAGTATCAAGAAAGCAGAAATTTCTGCTGGAATTTTTCATAATCTTGCAGAAATTTCTGAGTTATTTTGTGAGCTTTTTAGACTAAGCGTTTAAAAAATATGACTATCAGAATATTTAAATCATTTTTAGATAGTGGAAATGAATTCACAATCATTAAGGAAACTGTCTTGCTATAATTAGAATTTCCAAAAATTTCAGCATATTTTGTAAAGATCTTCCTGAAATTTCCATTATTTTTCAGACAAAATTGTAACTTACTCTAGAAAAGAAACACGGAAAACACGGAAAATGGCAATTTTTTTTAACAATTAGCATATTGTATAGTGCCGCAATCTCATGTTTTGCTGAGAACTTCAGAGTTCAGATGATTATAAGTCCAATGGAAAAAAAACTGTACGAAGAAGCTATGTACAAAAAAATTGAGCCAGACAATTTGGCCGATCACCCTATTCTGGCATCTTTTCAGGCGTTCAAGTTCTTCGGAGGGATTTTACTATCTGGACACCTCAGGGGAATGGCAGAGACTATCAATTTTGTTAACATATACGCCCCCTATGCTGATCGACACTCCTTCTGGTCACACATGAAGGCGTCTGGTATCTTGTCACTGAACAATCTGATTATGATTGGTGACTTTAATGCAACTCTACATCCAGATGAAGTTTGGGGCGCGTCGGCTAGGTATGATCCTCTGTCATCCTTCTTATCAGAAACATTTTTTGAATGTAATCTGGTGGACATCCGCCCTTCTCCCATTATGCCAACTTGGTCCAACAAGAGGGCCGGAATACACTACATTGCTAAGAGGCTCGACAGGGTTATTGTTCATGCTAATCTGGTAGACAAGTGGAGCATGCTGCGTTCAGATGTCTTGGTATCGGATCTATCCGATCACATGCCCATTCGGCTATCTTGGAAAATCAATCTCATCATCGGGGGTAAACCATTTAAATTTAATAGAATCTGGCTTGAAGACCAGGAGTATACGTCCATGATTCAAAATCTATGGATGGCTGATAGTGGCGTGGGAGGGCCCAGTGATTGGGATCGTTTCCATTCTAAGATATTGAAGGTAAAGCGAGCCTCTAAGGATTGGGAGATTAAGAAAAAGATGAAGCTCAGGCAGGAATTCAGGAAGATTACGGCCAAAATGGAGGCTTTATTTGTTTCTTTCGCCCAAAACCCTCCTGATCAAATGGCTCTTGACCTAATGAAGGAACTCGGGGCTCGCAAAAAGGAAATCCTAAGAATCGAAGAAATTACATGGCGACTGAAAAGCAGGATCCGATGGCTTCATGAAGGGGACCTTAATACACACTTTTTTCATAAGTCTGCTAACGCCCGTCGCAACAAGAATTCGATCTGGCGCATTTTAAAAGCGGACTCCAGTTTTGCATACTCCACGGCTGAGATACAAGTGGAAGAAGTTGCATATTTCTCCAAATTCTATTCCGCGGATCCATCTATTGATGCGACTCAACAGTCATGGATTCTGGATCATGTGCCAAGGTTCTTTGACGAAGCTGCTATAAATCTGCTCGACCAATGCATCACTAGGGATGAGGTCCTCTCGGTCCTTAAATCTTTTCCTCATGACAAATGCCCTGGCCCTGACGGCTTTCCTGCAGAATTTTATATTTTCTTCTTTGATATGATGGGCGAGGAGATCACTGAAATGATGGAGCTATTCCGCAGTAAGGGTATGATGCCTGCTAATCTTAATTCATCTTTCATCGCTCTTATTCCTAAGATTTCTGATCCTGTTTCATTTTCTGACTTTAGACCTATTGCACTTTGTAATCTAATCTACAAAGTTACTTCGAAGATTATTGCTAATCGCCTCAAGGCAGTGTTATCTGCTAACATCTCTGCCGAGCAATATGGTTTTCTTAGTGGATCCATCTATTGATGCGACTCAACAGTCATGGATTCTGGATCATGTGCCAAGGTTCTTTGACGAAGCTGCTATAAATCTGCTCGACCAATGCATCACTAGGGATGAGGTCCTCTCGGTCCTTAAATCTTTTCCTCATGACAAATGCCCTGGCCCTGACGGCTTTCCTGCAGAATTTTATATTTTCTTCTTTGATATGATGGGCGAGGAGATCACTGAAATGATGGAGCTATTCCGCAGGAAGGGTATGATGCCTGCTAATCTTAATTCATCTTTCATCGCTCTTATTCCTAAGATTTCTGATCCTTTTTCATTTTCTGACTTTAGACCTATTGCACTTTGTAATCTAATCTACAAAGTTACTTCGAAGATTATTGCTAACCGCCTCAAGGCAGTGTTATCTGCTAACATCTCTGCCGAGCAATATGGTTTTCTTAGTGGCAGGTCTATACATGATGCGATCGCCGTTGCCCAGGAGATCTGTCATTCTATTCACGCCAAAAAGCAGGAAGCTCTCATAATGAAAGTCGATCTCCACAAAGCATATGATTCTCTTGATTGGTCGTTCATTCGGGCTATACTGCTCAAGATTGGGATTCCCTTCAGATCTATCTGCTGGATTATGTCTTGTATTTCTAATGTGAGGTATGCTGTTATTATTAATGGGCTCCCTTCTAAATTCTTCAGGGCCGCTAGGGGACTGCGTCAAGGATGTGCGCTCTCCCCTCTCATATTCATATTGGCGATGGATGGTCTCAGCAAGATATTACATGCCTCGGAATCAAAGGGTCATATCAAAGGCTACTCTTATTCAAACACGGTATCCATATCCCACTCATTATTTGTGGACGACCTATTATTGTTTGGATACTTAAATAGAAATCACTGGTTTTTCATCAAATTCACCCTTCATCGCTACAAGGCAGCCACAGGACTTTGTCTCAATGCCGATAAGTCTATTCTTCTTTTCGAATTTGGAGATGCAGACGAAATCAATTTTATTGCTGAATTTCTGGGCATCGGTACTCGTCACATCTCCAGGGGATTCAAATACCTCGGTTTCCAAATCAAGGCTTGCGGGTATAAAAATTGCGACTGGGCATGGCTTCTTGCCCGTTTTCGAGATCGATTACAGAGCTGGACACACGTTTGGTTATCTCTGGGAGGAAGGATAATTCTGGTTCAATCCGTTCTATCTCAAATGATAGTGTTCTGGGCTCATTTACTACTCCTCCTGGCCGGGGTAATTGCCAAGATCAACGGCATCATTTCCCATTTCATATGGGGTGGGGCGAGTCTGTCTAATAAAATATCACTCTGCCGATTAGATGTCATTTGCTCCCCGAAGGACAGAGATGGATGGGGCGTCCTTTGTACACGAAGATTTAACCAAGCTCTTCTCATCAAATCTTTTTGGAGGGCAATTCACAGCACTGGGATCTGGAACGACATCAATAGGATTAAGTATTACGAAGGGGACGCTTTGCAAATGATCAACAGTAATGGTTTTCCCTTCCCCACTGTTATTTCTTGCATCTGGAGGAGTTTCAAAGCGATAATTCCTATTATTCGGCCAAGGATAGGATGGAAGTTTCGGGATGGCTGCAGTATTCCCATCGGCGCAACGAACTTCCTTCCCCAGCTAATTCAAGCTAATTTATCAGTCCACCTTCTACACACCTTCACCAATCGCGGGATCCTCTATTTTTCTCAGCTGATACACTACTGGTCACATTGCGCCCCCATTTTTAAAACCTCTGACATTCTGCTACTACAGGGGCCGGACGCTGTGGAATGGGAATCTGTCCGAAATGCTCTTCGCTCTGCAGGCTTGTGTTATGCGCGTGGTGGGGATTATCTTACATGGAATGGTCCTCTCAGGAATGGCAACGTTATCGTCAGAGAGATATACCAGGACATCACTCTCTCCTCGCTTCTGGCCCCGGAACCGCCCATTTTCCTCGCCTATTGGAAAAGAAAGATTCCTACGAAAATCGTCCTCTTCGGATGGTTAGTTTGGCGAGGTAAAATCTTGACATGGGACAATCTTATCAAGCGAGGATACCAGGGTCCGGGCTGGTGTGTGCTCTATCAATCTGAAGCGGAGTCTATTGCTCATCTTTTCTTTGAATGCCCCTTGGTCGTCCAATTATGGAAGCTTTTCAGCGACTTTTTTATCGATCCCTCTTGGCGTCCTAGTGATTTTATCTCTGTTGCAAATGCATGGGACCAGCTCATGAGTCACTACAAATCTCTGCCTTTCTACTTGGTCTGGGAGGTATGGAAAGCTCGGAACCTGGTGATTTTCGAACAGAAGCCCTTCCACTTCCAGCATGTCTTTCTCACCATTAAATCCTGGATGGAAGAATGCCCACACCCGGCACTACCTATTGCTGATGCTTCACGACGTATTAGGCCCCATGATATCGCCCTTCCTGCTCTGTATTTTGATGGTGCTGCGGTTGATGGATCCACCGGATGTGGAGCATGGATCAAAATCTCAGACAAAGAGCGCATTCTTATCCATTGGAATGGCGGGCAAGGAACCAATAATAAAGCAGAGATATTGGCTCTATGGGGAGGCCTCTTTATTGCCATTGACTTTCAAATCCAGCTGCGGAATATCTTTGGTGACTCTCAACTCATCATTGGTTGGATTGACAATAGTTGTCAGATGTATGATCATTTACTTACAGGGTGGAAGGATCGAATTATCAGTTTCTGGAACAGATTACACCGCCCTTGTATTAAACACATTTACCGGGAAAATAACACTAGGGCGGACAGATTATCCAAGTTGGGACTTGCTGATGAATTCGGGCTCATGTATCTTTCTCACTATGCTGATGGCACCATGATTGCGGAGCAATATATTCCTATTCCATGACTCCCCTGGAGTCCGGATAATTTTGGTTTTTTCCGCTACAGTCTCATCTTTTTGCTACGCTACAGGGGTTTCTATTTCGATGTTTATTATCCTCCTATATATATACACGGGTTTATTGCTCTCGGCATACTGGCCTAATCATCATAGTCTCAAAGGCAGGACATGTTACAAACAGCTACATCAAGCGAGCGTGTTGAATTTTTTACAGGCGAGCCGGTTTACCTCTACACATCAGGCGAGCCAGATTTCAACATCCTTCAGGCGAGCGTGGAACTAATCTACAGGAACACAAAAACGATCACATTCAGATAGCAATCGATCCATGAGAGCATAGTTCTTACCATATTGTTCTCCTTCAACGCTGTTTTCTTTCTTCGGAGATTATTTGTATCAATTTCATATACCACAATCTCCATTTTTGTTCTTATTTAAATTTTATCAGTAATGGGGATAATCTGCCCCTACTCATGTGGCTGCTCTTAAATCCTTTTACATTGCTCATCCATCTGAGCTTACTTATAAGGGCGATATGCTGGTTTTCTCGCTGTTTTTGATCACAGCTGAGAAAGATGTTGATCATGTACTGCTTTATATCAATATATAAAACAGCGTTTTTTTCTTAAATATAACCGATAAAGGAAAATTAGGCAGAAAGCCTTACATAACAACGACCATTACAATGCCCAATGTTAATACAGTGTGTTTGTTATAATTTTTGTATGGTATACCTTATATTGGTAGATGTTATTGGTGATTATTTTGGTATTGGTATTGCTTATGGGTTGTTAGCGCACGAAATTAATACAATGCATTATTCATATCTCTACAACAACATTCATTACTTTGAGCAAATTTTTTACTTTTTCTTGGCTTTCCGCCTCTCTCTGTTTTCTTTTTGCATTTTAGAGGAGAAACGTGGTATTATTATTATTATTCTCAATCCATTAGAGTTTCTCTTCGGGAGTTGTTAAACAAAACCCTAAACCAGAAACATGGAGGATGTCTCTAAAGGGAAACATGAATACATGTTCTACTATGGCCCTCCTTTTTATGACCGGTCTGCCTCATTATGGTCACATTATGGTTGGCACAATAAAGGACTATAATCACCCGCTATGACTATGTCACATTTTGGCTTGCATAATAAAGGACATAGTCACCCGCTACCAAACCGCACGAGGACATCATGTGACCAGGCGGTTTGGATGGGATTGCCACGACTTGCTTGTGGATTTCAAGATTGACACCAAACTGGTCATTAAGAGTAGAGACAATTTCCTATCCATGGGCATTGACAAGTATAATGAATAATGTCAGAGTATCATGATATTGTACAACAAGGAATGGAAAAAAATTATTACCAAATGATCGATTTCAAGAATTACTATAAGACGCTTGATCCGCAGTTCATGGAGAGTGTATGGCACATGTTCAAGCAGATCTAGAACAAGGATTTGGTATACCATTGGCATGGTAGAATGATAAGGTTCTGAAATACATTTGATGCACCATACATATTACAGTGGCAATTGATCAAAAAGGTAGTGCAACAATGATATTACAAACGCGACAATATCATCATATTACAATGTGGCAGTGTTACTACAACGACAACATATTAGAGGATGGTGAATACAATGTTTAACGTTCCTACATGCATGGATGATGTGTGGTGAATACAATACAATATATATTTACATCATTATATTTCCGGCATATCATTATTGGTATCATTTTATATTTCGGTTGATCTCATGGTGCCAAAGCAAGCGTTATATTACAATGGTTTATATCTCATTGGTATTATTGACAATAATGTGTTGAATAATATATTTATTCATTGCCAATGTTATAATATTCAATGTAAACAATTTTTTTTAATGCAACCCACCATGCCGAGCAATTTTTCTTTCAAAGTCGACTTCACACTTGTCGAACTCTTATAATGAGAAAGGTTTTCAAATCATAAATTTTATATACATATATAACAGAGGTTTGTGCCCATGCTTCTAGAAGGTTGATCGAATGTGCCTAAGTTGGAGTTAGAAGCGAAGTTTGTCGAGTTATGAGCTTGGGATGAACCCTTTTATGCATGTTTTTGCATATGCTGGAGTCAAAAGTGTGGATTATCGAGTTATCTTTTGTGCCCATGCTAGAGTTAGAAGTGAAACCCTTTGAGTTATCGCTTGTATCCATGCTATAGTTAAAGTGTAGCAGTCTGAATTATTTTAAACTGTACGCCACAGGTTAAAGCCTACCAATGGATTTGAAGAATTACAAATGTTGTTGTTTGGATATATCCTTTCCTGAAGTGTTGCATATTGGCAGATGTAGTGTCTCCAAGACCGGTTGGAAAATTCTTTGTTGGAGGAATCTTTGTGCCATAAATTCTGGGTTGTAATGAAAATACAATCATCGGGTTTTTTAACTGCAAATCATAAGGTGTTGAGTTTGGTGACAAACCAGTCAGAAGGATAACTATTTGAAGAATCCCGTGATCGTGTTAATTGTTGCGTGGGGGGTGGTGTATCTCAAGGGGATTCAGATAATAATGATAGCGATTTAAAAGTTGGTAACATAATTAGCAGAATCACATTACACAAAGAATACCATATGGAAGTTCATATATTAAAGCAATAGCATGGGAGAGAAATCAATAAGTCGGCCTTCCAAGGGTTCAAATGCATGTTGTCAAGCCTCCCAAAAATCAACAGACTGAACTACGAAAAGGGGGACAAGAATAGATTTGATCAGGAAGTAAGGCATGGTGAGAACATTGAATGTTTGCAGAAGCCGTTGGAGCCGACCCTATTTAATAAATACAAGGGCTAAGTCAAGTTTTCATCAATTGTCAAGAATCTCGAGTTTCAAGTGGAATGTTGCTCTGTAGGGAGTGACTGCACCATACTCATCGCAGAGCCCGACATGACCACGACCAAGGAAGCATAGTGGAAGAGAGCAATGGTGGTTATTTTACCGTGCATGGACAATGAGGTCAGTGGTATATGCTCTTAGTATGGCCATTGATGGCGAGTGAGTGGTAAGTAATGACATTGATGGAGTGGACGAAAAGATGATTGACTACACATTATATGATTGTCTCAGTTATGAAAGGTCCCAATCGGTCGTACTTTCTACTTAGAATGTTTAAAGTTTGAGAGACAAAATACAAGTGTACAACGACATAAATATGTATTTAATGTCGAGGTGTATCATGAAAAGAAAGTCACCCAAATCGTTGTTGAAAAGTGTAACTAGGTTTAGTCTTCATAATGACGTGTAATCATGATTTTGTGTAATTGATGTAAAGAAGAAAATAAATTATTTTGTTATGCTTGAGTCATGGGTTTCACACTTAAGGAATTTTATTTTATAGTTAAAGCTCCCATTGTGAGCAATTAGGGTTGGTCATCAAGTCATAAAATCTATTGAGTCAATATCAAAGATTGAAGACCCATTTGGGCATGTTACACATTGTAAAAAGAGATTTTTTTTGAGTCTTTAACCCTCCAATACCATGTCACAATCTCCCCTTGAAGTCAGCCTACAAAAATGAATAAAGATTATTCTAGAAAGATATTTCGGCCTAGGTACAAAGACAAGTTGGCCTATATCACATGGACAATCCACTATATATAGGAGCACTCGCCATCACTTGGAGGAAAATTCAATCAAGCATCTGAAGCAATAAGAAGTGTGAGAATCACAAGGAGAAGAGTATCATAACCAACGAGAAGAAAAGGAAGAAGAGCGTAGGAATTTCAAACTGTTTTTGGGTCATCTTCCTCACACGTGTGACAAGAACTAGGGTTTTTGCAATAGGATTATATTATCCCTTATAGAAGCCAAGTAAAAGGTTACTAAACCATAAAAGCTTGCTAGTCGAGGTTACAAGGAGAATTCCTCTAGCCAAGCAAAGGAGGAACACATCATAAGGGTCCATCATTCAGCTCACACGTGTGATTCTGTAGGAGTTTCAGGAAGTCGAGAATTGTAGGTCTGTGGAGGAAGGTCAAAGTTCCAGAATAACCAAAATTTGCAGTGTTAGAGGTCAGTTTTACTAGCGCCTAAATGGGATAGAAAAAGAAGTGAACAAGGGTCCTGTGACTTTCTCTTGGAGAGGTTGATATGTTGAGGGTCTTCGTCTTGGTATTCGTCAATTGAATTTCTTATAAGAAGAAGAAGTCGTTTGGTTTTTCCTCTCAAGTTGGAGAGGTTTTGGCCCTGGCTAGTTGCCTACATTGTGTGTCTCTTGTCTCATTATCATTTATGATTTGGTAATTGTTTGATGAAGAATAACATTACAATAATCTAAGTTAAGATAATAACCTAATCTAAAGAAATAAAAATCTTTCACAAGTAGTTATCATCAAAGGGAAATCACCTAATCCTAATGCCCTAGATTTCTCAACATGGAACTAGAGAAAAGTTGAGAAGTTAAGGAAGGGCAGTGATCTAGGTGGATATTGGTGGCCACCTACCTCTTCCACTTGGGGCCCCACCATTGTTTCTTTTAGTTTTTCAGATTCCTTAATTCTAGCACAATTTACTATTTTTAGGAGTTTTTCGGGTCCTGAACTTCCAGAGCTGTTTTGAGGCCCTAAACAACGTTTTTTGGGAAAAACGAGAGCAATATGGAAGTTCCTTCAATGTTGCTCACATAAAAAGTTGTAGTCCTCAGATAGATATTTCTAACGAGGTATGGTGCACGTCACACGAAGATCGTATGCCAAAGTTACGTCCCGAAGAATTTTATGTACCAATTTACCCAAATAGGGCCCATAGTTTTGGCGCTTCATCTCCTAGGGTTAGGTTTTTGGATGTTTAGGGTTTTTCATTGTTTTTGAATAATAAATAGGCCCTCGAGCCTCATTTTAATAGATTTCAAAGTCCTTTAGCCACCACATCTCTTCTCAGAGATAAGCTACTAGCACCCTATCTAGTTTATTTCTTTTTTGTCTGTAAACAAATTTCAGTTCTTTGATATTAATGAAATGAAGTGTTATTTCTATAGCATCTTTGTAATTATGATTATATGTGTATTCTGTTGCGTTTATGCATAAATCCAGATCAGTGGTATTAGAGCGGTCTCCTCTTTCTCGATCCTTCTTTGCATGTCCCCAACGAGGTCGGGGTATAAGGAGTTAGGGCTCGATCTGGTTGAACCTTTGCAAGATCAACCTTGCAAACCTCGACGGCCGCCCATGGGGGATGAAAAGAAATATGAGGGAGCAGGAGATCCTATCAAAATATTGCTCGAGTAGGCCCTTGAAAAACAAAGGAACGCGATTATGGATAACTTTGCCTAGATCCTTCAGCGACTGCCAACCGATGGCACATCTACATCCAACATCCACTCTGGAGGCGCAACTCCTTTTAAGGTACAAGTAAACTTTGACATTCCCATATTCGAGGGCCAAATAGATGCAGACGTCATAGATAGATGGTTGAATCAATTATCAGGATATTTCTCGGTTCATGACTTTTCCAATCGAGAGAATATTATTTTTTCACTCGTCAAAGCTACCGCCATGTCAAGGGCTAGTGGGAAACCTACTGTGAGAAAAAGGACAGCGGGGAATCCTCTCTATTCTCGATTGTACCCACTTGGAATTCTTTTCGATATGCCATCAAGGAACAATATTATCCCGTGGGGAGCTATGAGGGAAAGTACATACAATGGACAACATTGTGGCAACAAAGGGGTCAAGATGTGAATGAACTGACGAATTTGTTCCATACCCTGTGCATAAAGTTGGGTATCAAATATTCAGAGAAACATTTAGTGCTGAAGTACCGCAGTTGTCTGCACATATAAATTCAAGAATAAATTGAGTTCCTCGACATCTCCTTGCTTGGTACGACATACCAGTATGCTACCAAGATTGAGCAGAAATTCAAACAGAAGAAGTGATATTTTGGATCTGCAAATCAAAAGCAAGGGAAAGGTGCCCCCAAACTACAGAACAAAGGACAAATCCAAGGCACAACGGCCCAAGACAACCTGCAAAAGCCACAAGCAAAGAAAAACTCCGCGAAGCCAAAGGACATGGGAAAGTTGTGTGAGTTCCATAAGAGCTCCACTCACAACACAAGTGAGTGTCGGGCCAAGCAGTCACTGGTGGAAGAGATGAGGGCTTCTGAATCAGATGCATGCTCCGACTCTAAATAGGAACTAGACAAGGGGAATGACAAAGGGAAGAAGATTATTGATGCGAAGCCCAACACCATCGTTGCCACTACGAAGATCTAGAGGAGGACGAGCGTCTCTTCCACTCCGAGATGTGGGTAAAGGGTTCCCCCCGCTATAGTTCATTGTCGACAGTGGGAGCCAAAAGAACCTTATTTCAGTAGAGTTCATGAAGCGGTTGGGCTTGCCGACCATAGCACACCCACAACCATACACCATCGGGTGGCTTCACCAAGGACGGGATCTCCCCGTCAGCCAACAGTGTCGCCTTCCCTACAACATAAAACCCTTCACGGATGAGGTATTATGTGAAATTGCTCCTCTTGATGTTTTTGATGTATTATTAGGCCAACCATACTTGTGGAAGAGACATGTTGTGTATGAGTCTTTACCTCGCGTTGTTATTGTTACTTTGGGAAATAAGTTGTACAGGATGCCAGAGGTACCAACGCCTGCCACTATCTCTTTGGTCACTGCAAAAAAATGAAGTAAGCTCATTTTCAAAACCGGAAAATTTGTTTTCCTGATGATCTGCCCCTAGGGAAAGAAGAAGATTGTGGCCACGACCTCTAGACAGGGATCCTCCGCACAACAAAAACAAATGGACAAGGTCGTGGAGGAGTACGGGGGCATCTTAACCTCACCCACAGTGGTGCCTCTACATTGTCAGGACAAGCACCCCATCGATCTTACCGTAGGTGCATCGCTGCCCAATGGACCAATCTATCAGCGCTCTGTTCTAGAGAACGATGAAATCGAGAGGCAGATTCAGGAGTTTTTGCAGAAAGGTCACATCCGGATGAGTTCATTGCCATGTGGGAGCCAAATAGTGTTGGTGCAGAAGAAGGATGGGACTTGGAGACTCTGTATTGACCATCGGGTGCTGAACAAGATCATTGTCTAGAATAGGTACTCGATCCCACGGATTGATGACCTTTTGGACCAAATCAAAGGGGAAAAATATTTTAGCAAGATCAAATTGAAGTCCAGGTATCACTAG
Source organism: Pinus albicaulis (assembly GCA_034641835.2). Taxonomy (NCBI): domain Eukaryota; kingdom Viridiplantae; phylum Streptophyta; class Pinopsida; order Pinales; family Pinaceae; genus Pinus; species Pinus albicaulis. The sequence goes on along the minus strand of JAXQQM020070770.1, from coordinate 30,378 downwards.
GTACTAATCGAACCCTTCGATGTGTGGAAAACCACCTTCAAATCCAAGGAGGGCCTTTTCGAATGGCTGGTCATGCCTTTCTGGTTGATGAATGTTGCAAACACTACAGAAACACAAGTTGTGTGCCTATTTGGAGAAGTGCACTTTTGGCATGACCCGGGTTCAATATCTGGGATACATTATTGATGAACGGGGGGTGCATGTGGATCCAACCAGGATCCAATTCATTCGGGATTGGCCAGCTCCAACCACTCTCACAGAGCTTCGTATATTTCTGGGTCTTGCAAATTTCTACCACAGGTTTGTGTTGGGATTATCTCATATCACTTGGCCACTTAGTCAAGTCACCAAGGGAGGAGCGAAAGAAAAATTCTTTTGGTTGGAATCTCAACAGAAGGTGTTCGTAGAATTGAAGCATCGCCTCTACTCTATCCCAGTTCTCACATTACCATACTTACAACAACCATTTCAGATTGAGACAGATGCCTCTGACTATGCTATTGGGGTAGTTCTTACTCGACAAGGGCATCCAACGGCATATCACAGTGAGAAACTGTCCGATATAGTCTGCAAGTATCCCACTTATGACAAAGAAATGTATTCCATTATGCAGGCTTGCCGACAATGGAAGCATTACATTTTGGGGAAGGAAACGGTCATCCACACAGACCACCTACGCCTGCAGTTCATACAGACACAAGGGAAGTTGCAGAACGATCACCATTAGAAGTGGTCCACATATCTGCAACAGTTTCATTTGAACATCAAGTACAAGAAGGGAAACACCAATAATGTTTGCAGGATATCTCAGCCGACCACCGATCGTGGCGCTAACCACCATTCTCAACTCTTGTGGGCACAAGACTTTTAATTGGTCGCTTCTTTGCCAGAGCGATCCAGAATTCAGCCACACATACAATACACTCTTGGAGGGTACAAAATTTGAAAATTTTCACCTCCAGGATGCACAGCTATGTCACCTGGGACAACTTTGTGTTCCTTCAAGCAAGCATGCCAAGATGAGTTGGGAAGTGCACTACAGTTGATTCATTGTTCATTTTGGGGTCGAGAAAATAGTGGTAGTACTGTAGAAGTATTTTTATTGGTCAAACCTTCGACAGGATGTCAGGAAGTACATCAGATCCTACACTGCTTGCGCCATTACCAAACTGACCATTAAGAAGCAAGATCTCTATACTCCACTACCCACCCCTAGTTGACCTTGGGAATCCATCTCCATTGACTACAAGTTGGGTCTTCCTTCTACTAAGCATGGAAATGACTGTGTTTTCGTGGTCGTTGACAGATTCTCGAATATGGCCATTATGGCGGCCTGTAAGAAGAATATCACAGCAGAATCCACTGCTAAACTCTTCTTTGAACAAGTGTGGGTGCACTTTGGAATCCCACAGTCTATCATCTCAGATTGGGTCAGCAAGTTCCTCAGCACATTTTGGTCCAGCCTCTGGTTAATGCTGGACACCAAGCTCACGAAGTCCACAAGTTTCCATCCCCAAACTAATAGCCAGACAGAGGTCATCAACAGGATGATTGTTCACATTTTGTGCATGTACAATTAAAATCATCCACGCACATGGGATGAGATCCTTCCCTATGTACAACGCAGTTATAATCGGTCTCTCCGCAGCTTAACCGTCCACATCCCCTTTCAAGCGAACTTGTGATTCTAACCACTATGTCCCATTGACGTAGCCATGCCATTTGTGACTATTTAGTCCGATTTGGCTCATGTTTATTCTGAAGATGAAAAAGTGAACAACTTCATTGAGCTTATTCAGCACATCCGCAAATAGGTTCATGACATATTGGACAGAACCAATTGTTAAGCAGGTAAATCCCTTCTGTGGACAGAGGCGATCCCTCTAGCCCTAGAGTGGGTCTAGAAACAAAGAGACATGCTAAAGTGTTGATTCCTAATTACTGAATGAAAAGAGGATATGGTAGATCGACCTACCTGGAATCCAATGATGTTGTTGTAGATGTAGTCGTGGTGGCCTCTCGCTCCTGCCTCGGCAAGTCACAATCCTTCTACAATCATGCTTGGATACCTACACATAGAACAACAAGCAAGAACAGCATACGACATAATAATTTCATTCATAACTACTAGCCAGTCAAATAGGGCTAAGCATATTGCAGTAAACAAATGACATAACACAAAATGGGAACCAAACAATAGTCATGTATATGTATTGATAGAAGGAAGAGGTACAACCAAATCTTTGACATCGCAGTATCCTCTAGAGGGGTTCAGCTGAAGCGTGTCTCAGATAATCGTCTAGGGATTCAGATGGGATGAAGGCATGGGCTTAAGCTCTCTCAACGAAGTTCTTCCTTGTTCTATCTCTTCTACAATTCAGCTATAGTGTACTCAATTCTCCATGTTCAACTAGCTTATGCAAGGATAGATAGCTTCTTTTTATAGAGGAAAAGGAGGAGGTTAGGATCCCTACAAAGGTGGGAGGGAGGCCTATCCTTTAGGAGGTTCCCATCAGAGGTGGAAACCAAAACTAAAGGAGGGAGTCCATGGTTATTCAGTCCAACCACTCCCAATGACTCATCCTCGAAGTTGTTGGAGTGGAATATCCACCTCTATTTTTAAAAATCATACCATAAACATCTCGGCGCTAGTGGCTAACTGAGACAAAGTGCCAACTAGCGCGGGACCCAGTGTTAATCTTTCTCATCGGCGCAAGGGCAGAACTGACTACTCCCACCAAAGCAAAAACAAGGGTTTTTGAATCTCTACTCAGGGAATTGTCAACAAAAGGAATATTTCTCTCATGTAAAGGGATTCAATGATGGTCTTTGCAAGGCATGACACTGCTTATTGATCACATAAATGACCCTCCAATGGGCGAGATGGGGATTGCAGGGACAATGAAAAATTTTTGTGTAACAGATGCCCCCCTCAAGAATGAGGTCTGAGGGAGAGGGAGGGGCGAAATGCTTTATGAGAACGCGTTCGAACCAAACACCGTTGTCGGAAACCTATAATTACAAATACAACCAATATCTTTGATACATGAATATGTGGTATGGGCGTAGCCATCCATAATAGAGTACATAAAAAACTGAGATCTGAGATATGGACGCAGCCATCCAGCAGTAAGGATCAACAGATAGACTCAAGTATGGTCGCAGCCATCCAGCAGTAAGGATCAACAAATGGACTCAGGTATGGTCGCAGCCATCCAGCAGTAAGGATCAACAAATAGACTCAGGTATGGTCGCAGCCATCCAATCAAAAGAGTCATGCAATGAGTCATGATAATCCACAAGAACCCGTAGCCTGGATTTTATCAGACAAAACCCAGGGTCTTGCGCTCCATTTCGACCTGAACAAGTACAAATTCAAGCATGCGAATATATGAGCTGAAGTCGAACATGCAAGAAAATCGTCTGATTACCAGCCAATGATGGAATTTGTTAACAGATGCGAGAGAAACCACCAATAATGAAAATGACCCTCAAGGTACGAAAGGTAAAATCCATGGAATGTGAATAGTGAGCTGACATCAAACACTCACAGAATCCCTCGATCGAAAGCCAAGGAGGTGGACCTTACGTCGAATGCGAAGAACCTGCCATTAAGGCATGCAGACTACAAGGTACCAAAAGGGAGTCTCTAGATCAAATTCCTGGATAATGAGCTGAAGTCGACAGGAAGTGACCTAATTAAAGGAGGGCCATAATGTTTCCTACATCATCGACATTAGACAGAGGAACGTGATAATAGTGAATCAGGACCAACATAGAATCAGAGGGAGGTTGAAAACTGTAGAGACAAACTTATCTTGAACATATCAACGACATGACACTGGATTTGGTAGTATTTGACATCAAGGGATCTGAGGTCATGATGACGTGGCAAAGAGCAGATGAGAGGTCACAACGGATTACCCAAACCCATGAAGGCAAAAATGACGAAATGATATGTCCCCAACCCGACACGAATGCAGATGAGTGTCATGTTCAAAAGCAACATACTGCTGACATAACTAAAAATTGGTTCCATTTTCCCCCACCATTTTTGGCGAGTACCCCAATTATTTTTTAAAACAAGCTTGAAGGGGATATCATATGCTTGTGCTGTAATTTTGTCCTTCGAACAAATCCAACCTAGTACATTTTACGACCCCTAGGAAGGAGGAACTCGAATAATGTCATGGAGATGAAGTTTGATGTCATCAGGTTTTAACAAGTCTGACAAAGGGAGAACTCGACATTTTTTCATGTTTAGAGAGTTTGAAAAGAAGGCAGAAAAGAAAACTCCAGCATGGGCCTTTTCGTAAATAGTCTCTCAGATCCGAAAAGGTAAAAAAAAATATCTGAAAGAACCTCTTAGTCGCGATAGGCTAAGGTATTAATTTTTTGTAAATAATCCATCCCAACCCGAAAAAGGGGTAAACGTATACTGGGTAGATATCGCTTCGCAGCTATTTAACGAGTTCAAAACAAAAAGAGTCTCGACAATCTTTTCAAATTTAGAGAGTCAGAAAAGCACTGAAAGATGACTCCACTAGTGACTTTTTTGTGTTTTTACCGAGTCCGAAAAAGTATAAAATATAATTTGTTACTTCATCACTATGGCATGAAAAACCTATCGCTGCACAAGAGACACGTGTAAAACCCATTTCTCGAAAATAATGTAATAAAATAGTCAAAAAACATGTCCTAAAACCTAATTGGGGTTGTGAAAAGTTATAAAAATGCCAAAAATGGTAAAAATAATTACTTTTCACTTTTTACCTCTTGTGGAGCAATAATTACCCATTTTACAGTGTGATCTTGCGGCGATGATAGTAGACGATCTGGCAGACCAATCTCAAATCCGTCAGTTCCAAGTAAGATTCAATATCTCTCCCTTCATTTTAAGTCCTCTTTTACTCCCTGCAACCATCAATTTTGATTTTTGGGGGAGGAAATGTAAATTTTAGGGCATGGCAGTTGGCGCGAGTTTCGGGCATGGACTCGTGCCAATCGCCCATTTTTTTGAACTAGGGTGTGCCAACTGCGCAGACCATTTTTGTTTAAAAAATTCAATTTAAAGACCCATTTTTTTATAAATCCAAGTTTCAAAAATAGCTAATACTATCCATATGAACATGTTTGTAGGTAGAAAGTAGCAAAATGGTAATCAAATGGAAAGAACGGGAACAAAGTGAAGAGGATGAGCTTGCCATGGAAAATGAGAGATGCATGGAAGCTCTCAGAGACTGTAGACTGAAGAAGTTATTCTTGACACTGTGTCTCCAAGCTCAACAAGAGCTGCTACAGTATTTGATCAGCATATGGGATGAGAATCAGGAAAATTTCATCCTTCGAGATCAGGAACTTGAGATTGAAGTTTCTGATGTATACTTCATAACATGATTATCGCGGAGGGGAGTAGCGCCAATCCTAACTGGCACTCGGCCTTGCATGGAGATCATGTCCATGGTAATTGACAAGGTATGTCCAGGGGCACAGAAGAGATCAGGAAGTGGGAAATTCGATATCTAGACTATCCCAAACTTGGAACTAAATGTAGTGCTACATACCATCACACGAGCTGCAGGATTGAAAGCACTGCACGAAGCAACAAAGACACAACTACTTCTTGTTGTAGACTTCTTGACACTAACCATCTACAACTAGGAAGAGGCCGTGAAAATAAATATGAAACGCCAGCTGAAAAAGTGCAAGAAGACCAAATTGAAGCAATCTGGTTATGGGTCTATCCTGGTATCATTCTTCCTAGAATGACTACCAATATTCCAGCGTCAGGAGGTCATAGTCCCGACACCACTAGCGAGAGAACCATGGATGGCTCGATGGGTAGCTCTGATGCCAAGGGCAGGGGGCAGTCAATAGATGTCCATGAGACCGAAGTTCTTTGATTGGCTCAATCGACAGTTGATTGTTGTGGAGGACTAGCCCTACTATGGTACAAATTTTATTGGTGATCTGGACCTCCCACTCCCAGAGGGAAAGGATTGGGATGAAGATTTGGGTAAGACTCATTTTTTAATTTTCATGAGTGTTATGATTTTTTATGTTATGTATGTTCTGATGTTAAATCCATGCACTTGCAGATGTTGGCCCAAAGAGACCCGCAAGCATGTCTCCGATAGCGAGGCAAATCCCTCGTGATTTTGACCCTCATGGCGAGGGAGGCGAGGAGGAGGATATCGTGCGCAACCTAGAGGGAAGAACATGTGGAGTCCTGGAATATGCACGATTTGACGACGTTCCTTGTGCCTACCAGAGACGTACCATATGGGTGCCAAGCCACATTCACCGCTTACTGAGGCAGCTTGTATGGGCAGTACATGCTACCATGAGCATCACGCTGATTAGACACCTAGGTTTTATATCTGCATATTTTGAGTGACATGGTGTCTCCGGATGTAACAAAAACACACATATTTTTTGAGTTTATGATGCACACTGAGGAAAACATTCGATATATATATATATATACATCTATTTTCCTACATGGATCTTTTTCATATGATGATGATTTTATATATTACGCAAATGTCTATCTAATACAATGTTAGCCACTGTATCAGTTAATGCATTCATTCTTCTAGGAATATGTTGATATGTGATAAAATCAAAATGTATTTCTAGCAAACGAACACGTAAATAAAATCTCAGAATGTATGGGTTTCTGACCAAATAATGCCCATTGAGTTGAAGAACAAAAAGCTGTGAATCTAGATTTACAAGCAATGCGTGTATGCCGAGGTTAATTGCCTCGGTTAATAGTTCAAGAACAACACTATACTCAACGACATTGTTTGTAGTCCTTCCTAGAAAAATACCTACAAGTTGTAGATCTATCAACTCATCAGCAGGATTATAAATTACCTAGGTTGTTGAAGACAAATTCCTAGTACTACAGGAAGCACCATCCGTGAAACCGACATAGGGAGTAATAAAAATATACACAATAATCAAGACCCAATAAGCAAGCATAACACTCATAAAGCACACCAAAACAAAAAATGTACAGAAATGAAAACAACACCTATGTACACAAATCATGCATGAATGACTCATGCATAATATTTTTTGAGATACAACCCATTTCTGGGCTGTTCTATAGGATGACCTTCATAATCAATGAGCTCATAGGCATCATTCTGCAACACACGTTTAATAATGTAGGGCCCATGCCACATGGGTTGAAATTTTCCTGCCCCCAGCTTATTATGAGCTTGGTCATACAGGAGGACGAGGTCTCCTTCAACGAAAGAACAAGGGGAAACTGATTGGTCAAAATGAGCTTTGACCCACTTTTTCTGTGCTTCAATAACTAGAGCAGCAAAGCAGCAGGTTTCATCCAACCTTTCCAAGTAAAGGAGACACTCTTATTCTGGTGAATTGTTCAGCAGTAATTCAATAGCCAACTTGAGTGAAGGTATTTCACACTCAATCAGGAGAGTAGCTTCTAGACCATAAACTAACTGAAAAGGGGTGAATTCGGTTGCATTCTTAATTGAGGTTCGGTATGCCCAAAGAGCCAAAAATAACATGATATGCCAATTGGACTTGTGGATCCTAATCGTATGCTGAAGCATGGTGACAAGAACTTTGTTCACGGCTTCAACCTGGCCATTGGCCTGAGGATAGTATGGCGTTGAGCTGTCATGACGCAGACCCAACTTAGAAGTAAACTCTGCCACCATATAATGCTGAAAATGGGAACCATGATTGGTAACGATGGCTTCAGGGACACCAAACCTAGAAATGATGCGATTGAATATGAATTGAGCAGTTGTCTTACCGTCAGCGGAAAGTGTAGGCATTGCTTTGGCCCATTTGGTGAAGTAGTCCATGGCTATGATAGTATAAGCATGCCCCCCAGTCGAGTGAGGTTTACACATCATAAAATCGATTCCCCACTTCGCAAAGGGTCCAATGGTAACGACAGGATGAAGAGGTATAGGCGGTGCATGCATCTTGCGCTGGTAGATCTAGAAATCATGAAATTTGCGAACCGCGACAATGTAGTCCTTGAAGATAGAAGGCCAAAAATAACCAGCACGAAGAATATTTTGTGCAGTGGAATAACTAGACATGTGACCACCATAGGCACCACTGTGACAATCATTCAGGGCTTTCTCAGCTTCCTCGAGAGTCAAACATCAGCGAAGTATGGAATCCACTCTGACGCGATAGAGTGTATCTCCGACTATATGATAAGGTTGTGATTAGTGCCGGATGCATAGGAAGGCATCCTTCGTCAAATCAGATCTGAAAGTAGAAGTCTGTAGATAGACGATGATATCACCATACCATGGATCGAGGGTGCTAATCATGAAAAATGTATCGTTTGGAATGTATTCCTAAAAATGATATGGAGCACAGTCGGAAGGGAGGGAACAAATCAAGTCAGCAAAGACTAGTGATTTCTTCGACTTGGAAGCTATAAATTCCAAAGCTAACTCTTGGAGAATGACAATCCACTTCGATTATTTTCCCCCCCAAAAATTTTCAAGACAATATATAGGTCATAGGGTTGCAATCAGAAATCACAGTCACAGTACGTAAAAGAATATAATGACAAAAATGTTGAACTGCTTGAACTACAGCTAACACCAATTTCTAGACATGTGCAAAGCGTGTCTTAGGATCGAGAAGGTTACGATATAAGTAATAGATAACATGCTCATTACCATCATGATCATCTTGTACTAGAACCATGGCAATCGTGCTGAAAGCGGTGACTAAATAGAGGGAAAAATCACGATGATAGTTGGGAGGATGCAACAAAGGAGCATTGACAAGCAACATCTTCAGTGCCTCAAAAGACTTCTAAGTAATCTCATCCCAAAAGAATGGGATGCCCTGCTTTATCAATCATGTGAATCCTTTAGCCACTTCTACATAGTTAGGTATGAAACGACGTAGAAAATTATCCTTCCCTTGCAAACTCTGCAACTGATGTAACAAGGAGGGAGAGGGGAGATTGATAATAGCCTCAACGTTGAGTGGATCGAGGCAAATTCCTTCTTTGGACAAGATAAACCCCAAGAGTCTACTGGAATCAACGCATAAGACACACTTGTGCGGATTAAGCTGAATGTTGTGACATCGAAAACGAAGAAAAATCTGACGAAGATGTTCAGGATGGTCCATACGCTTAGCTGAATGAGCGAGAAGGTCATTCAGATAAGGTTGAATGATATGACGTATATCATGAAATGAATACGACATCGCCCGCTGAAAGGTGGCCCCAACATTCTTTAAGCAAAAGGGAGCTTCTTATATGCGAACATACCCCAAGGACAGATGAAGGTAGTCTTACGTTGATCGGTCAGGAGAATGTTAATCTGATTATAACCAGAAAAACCGTCCATGAGGGAAAAAATCTCACTCTTGGCATAGTCATTAATGATTTGATCAATAAAGGGAGTAGGATAATTATCCTTAGGACAAGCTCAATTAATATCACGATAATCAATGCAGACCCGAATTGTTCCCTGTTTCTTATCTACGGAACAATATTAGAGACCCATTCTGTCAAGGGAATCGGATAAATGAAACTAACTCTGAGAAGCTTTTCAACTTCACCTTTAATGGAAACAAATTTTCTAGGGTGCACAAGACGAAGACGCTGGCGAACAGGCTTTGAACCAGGGTAGGTAGGAATTTCATGCACCACTATACTAGGATCAATGCCAGACATTTCTTCGTAAGACAATGCAAAGACATCACGGAACTCGCAGAAAAGGCTAGTGTAAACTTGGACTTCATCGAAGAACAAGTGACCCCGATATGGATGTTCTCGATGATTCCCGGTTTAACAGAAATGTCAATAAGCATCGTCTGTGTAATATTACTCAAGTTACCTTCCGTAAAAATGTCATGCATCAGAAGCAGCAGTTGAAGCGGAGGAGAAGGAACCTGAGATGCAAATCACTCAAGACAAGTAGACATGGCCCCAAGGCCAGGCATGAACGAGGAACGATGATGACCATTGTCCCACGACATATCCTCGAGAGACATAGTTTCCATGATGGCCTCAATAGAGGGAAACACTTCTTTCAAAGGATCAAGTGAATCTGAATCACCAAGCCAGGGGGATTGAGAATAAATGTCAAGAGACATGTTCAAAGGAGCATGATCAGAGGAAGAATTTTCTGAAGCCGCAATGAGTTCACAATAATCAATCTCAATCAGAATCAACGACATCGAATCTCCAAAGGACTCGATCTGTTCAGGTGAAGGGATAATCCATGGGTCATCAGACCGAGAGATCATATTGATCTGAATAGTGTTTGGTGGAGGAAGAGGAAAAATACCCATGAGGGCAGGATCCTTGAAAAAGCCTGGCCCTATGCTCTCGTATGGAGTAAGAATCTTATCCACATATGGAACGTTGTTCTCGGAAGAAGAGGTGAAGAAGGACAATTGATCAATAGTAACAATATTTCCTTTGTGTGGAAATTTCAAAACAAGAAAGAGTGTGGACGGAACACAAAACATGGCATGAGTCCTTCTGCGACTGAGGAGAAGATTATAATTGAGTTTGGCATCAACTAATTCTACCTTACCATTAACTATCTTCCCTTTCAAATCAATCGGTAAACTAGCGAGAACCCCTAAAGGCTTTGATTCCCTTCCATCAAATGCTTCAAGGGCAGTTGGCGTTGAATTCAGGGCTGGAGAACCATTAGGTTTCCAGCAAGAAGATGACACGACATAGGTTGATGCATCCTCGTCCACAACTGCTCGATGGATATCGAGACCATTAATAACCACTTGGATAATAAGCGCAATCTGATGCGGAAGTCATGGTATGAAATTCTCTAAATCAAAAGCGAGAAGGCTAGTATCGAAAGGATCAACCCCACCAATCGCAGACAACAAAGCGTTCCATTGAGACAGAAAAATATGAAGTACTTCTAATGCGGAAATTGCAGACGACGCCTGAGCCAAATATTCAACAATACTATAATGTTGAGCGGCTTGGGCGTTGGGATTGTAAGAAGACTTACGGAGTACACCTTTGGAAGGTTTTCATACAATGGATTCAGCACTGGGCCTTTCAATATCAAGAGGGCCAAAAACAGGCAGAGGAAGAGGATCATTAGTGATTTCTTTCCCTGTTGCCTGACACGATTCGGTATAATATTTTGAACAAGTAGCAATAGAAACGACTGCAGAACCATTCATCATGAACACCTGAGAGACAAATGGGGCAGAGGACTGAGGTTGCTCTACCATCTGGGTCTGCTGAGATGGGAAAGGTTCTTTAAGAACGGAAAAAGTTCTCTGGGTGCCTTTGAGCAGCCAACTCACTTTGGACCGTCGAGGATAGTCCTTGGTGAAGTGCTCTTCATCACAAATCAAACAAGGGTACTTCGGTTTACGTTGAGAACCATCACTAGTACAAGGTTTTCGAGAATCATATTTCGCGGTATCGGATTTGGCCTTACCTTTACCCTTATTTTTACCTTTAGAAGCATTATCTGGCAGATTGGCCTAAACGACATTAACTTCTGCGGGCTTACTAGAATTCAAGGTGGACTGAGAAGTAACATTGTTGGAAGAAGTAGACTTCAGCTTCCCAGAGTTTGAGGAAGAATATTTCTGAGAAGTCTAAGACACATAACCAATAATACCATCGATGGATGGAGTCGCTGGTGGTTTAGAAGTTCTAGGTTAGGGAGCATCAGGCAAGATACCATATAATGCCAGACTGAGAGTACTCAAGATCAAGGTACTGGGCGTAAGCAATGGCTTGTTCCTCGGTTACACATGCCCCCATAGCTATGTATTTTTCAATCTGATTGACAAAGGAGGTGGTGAACAAATGAGTCAGAAGCTGATCAGGAATTTCAAATTTGATCATGCGACAACGGCGTCGCCACTCATGAATATGATATGAGATATGAGTAGCTCGGTCTTGTTTCAATGAAGTGAGGAGGTGCGTCTCAGTCTCATAGCAGATCGGTAACTGAAAATGCATAAGGAATGACATGGCTAAAGAATTGAAGTCTTGGAAGATGCCACAAGATAGCTCAATGTACCACTTTGCAGCAGCACCAGTAAGAGTTCGTTGGAAAAGACAGAGCCGAATAGATTCGTCAACCCAAGAGTTAGAGGAACACCACAAATGGTAAGTCATAACATGTGCTTGGGGGTCTTCGCCAGACTTGCCCTCAAATTTAGGACAATCACCAGGAATCTTGGTCGAAACCAAAGGCCAATACTGGTTATGAAGAATAGGATCGTTTGTTAACTTTGACACATCCGGTAACTCCAACGTAGCAAGAAATGATAATTGAGGATTGAAAGTCATTGGAGGTCTCTGATAAGGACCCGTGTTTACATTCCACCTAGTCCGAGAGGAATTCTGCCCCCACATATTCTACCTCGGAGGATTATGACCATAGGGTTTAGAAGCAGGATAATTTTGTTGATACTGGGGTTGAGGACCAAGATATTGAGGTCCATGTTAAGCAACATATGGATTCTGTTGCAGAATGTAAGCATGGCTTTGAGGTTGATTATATACCAATGAAGGTTGATTTTGAGGGAAAATACTTTGGGGCACACTATATATTGGCTGATATTTATATTGAGGGTAATAAGCACCTTGTGGTTGAGCAGGCAGGCCCTGCTGAGCAGGTTGAGCGGGTTGCTGAGCAGGTGGACTTGGCTGAATTGGATAAACAGGTAGAACCAGCTGTTGAACTGATTGAACCGGCTGAGGAGCAGGTTGAACCGGATGCTGAGCTAGTTGAACTAAATACTGAGGCCCACAGGGTTTCCCTTGCGGGAGGGGTTTGCTCGATGGTTGTGATGGACCAGGTTGTCCCTGATAACCAGGTTGACCCAGAGGAGGACCGTAGGGTTTTCCTTGTTGCACAAAGTTTGGCCATACATAACGTGTGGCGACGGTTGTGGTGCAAAAGGTTGTACCTGTGGTGGATAAATTTTCCCCCTAGGAGCATAAGATGGTCCTAGTTGATTCCAAGGTTGACCATACAGATCGTAGGGTTGACCTTGTGGACCATAAGGTTGTCCCTAATGACCAGAGGCAAAGCCCTGCTGAGCCAAAGGTTGTCCCGATGAGGGTTGTCCTTGCAAGAGAGGGTTGCATAGGTAAGGTGGGTCTAAGATGAGAAACAATATGATAAGGATCATGAACAGCTTGATGAGGATCAATAGGAGGAAAATAGACAATATTACCATATACATCATAATGATGTGGTAATGAATAAATGAGATAAATGACATCATCATAATGATTGAATCGAGGATTGCTAGGAGCTTGGAGCTGCTAAGAACCCTGAGAGCTATGCTGCTGAACAGCCAATATATACTCTTCAAAAGTAAGGCCTCCAGGAATCAACGGGGCAGTGGAAACTGCACTAGAAGCAGGTGGGGCCTATGCGACACTAGATTGTGATCTACTAGGAGATTAACAGGCCACGTAGGATTGAGAAAAATAGACCTGCAAGTATGAAAAGAGCCTGATGACTTAGTCGTAAAAACCAGTGTGGATGAAGCCACACAGACAATCGGTTGGATTGGGACAGTTGTAACAGTAACCGATGAACCAGGTGTCGAAGGTGATAGTCCTAACGAAGGGAGGACCAAACTCTGAGGAGGAGTTAATGTGTTGGATTGCGCTGTAGAGGCAACACCAGACATAATATGACTCAAGGACCTATATCCAAGCAGAAGTGACACCGATGGTGGAGAACACTGAGTAGAAACATGAGGGACATCTTTAGGAAAAAGATGATATTCTCTTGTAGAAACAGGTGTTCCTTCACTACCAACAGGATTGGATGAATCCATGTCTAACTCTGCCTTAATATCTTCGAAAAGACTACGGGGACTAGGAGTTACAGCAACAACAAAAAATGGTGAGCCCAGTGTAAGAGGAGGAAAATCTCTATCTTCCCCAAAACCAGACAAAGCACTTGAAGGAGGCTAATTTTACTCAACTGACTCTTTAGGAGGAGATTGAGTAGCAAGAGGTTGGACAGACGGGAGAATAGGCTGCGGAAAATCGATAGACCTAGTGGATTGAGGGGTTTCAAAAGAAACGTTCGGAAAAGAACTACCACTAGGAGGTAGTGAGGACGACGAAACTGGTGGTTCTGCCACTATGAATGTATTTACAAACAGGAAGGAAAAAAGAAAACCAATCGAAGGCTCCAAGATCAAAATCTAAGGAAAACAAAACAAGCCAAGTAATAAAAATTTTAACGGGTGTGTGATCGCAGGTGATTAATTTTATGATACTGAAACCAGATTTTGTTGTTTCATGTTTTAAGAGTCGAGAAACAGGAAAAAGATGACTCTAGTCACTTTCAATTTTAAACGAGCGTGAAAGGACAAGTGCTCGAAAATCTCTTCTCTTTTTAAAGAGTCATGAAAAGATCAAAATGACTACTCAGGTACTCTAAGCAAGAGGGTGTACAAGGTTTTCGTGAATTGCCATATACAACTTGGTGATCAAATGAAAAATAAATGTCCAAGGACTTAATGTACGCACATGTAGTCTCCCTGAATGTTGTGTTCGGTGTATCACGGTTACAAGGTGGCAGAATCGGCTTCCTATGGATAAAAGGATTTCAACCTAGAGGGGTCTCCCTTTATATACTCGACGGTACGGGGAGGACAAGTCTGTACTAGTGCTGTCTAAAGCTGGATGGCAAACGACAACTACTAGGTTTTAAGACGCTGAAACATGTCTCTAGCCTAGACCACTAAAAATGTTGCATTAGGTTTCAATGCTTCCTAAGGTTAATTGAATGAATTTTAAAGTGGATCTTGGATTATGTTTCAGTTTCAAGGCCTTATCAAGTTTGGATCTCAAATTTCCTAAATGAAAACTATATGCAAATGAACATCATATTTGATTCAATGAATGCTAGTTACGAGAAGGATAGATATATTTCAAACAATAGCAAATAGTGAGAATATGCAAATAAATCCACTAATGCATATAATGTAATCAAATGAAAATGAAAAACTCTTTCCTAGATTATCAAATGCTAGTTATGCAAAGGAACTTTTCACTTTCAATGCAAAGGAAAGAATGCAAAATGTTTTTTTTTTTGGTTTTCCAATGAAAAAGAGTACACAAAGAACTAATTACATGAAAAACAAAATAAACACTAGCTTGAGTATTGCTAATGTAAGAACTGAAATTTAATAACTCAATTAATGCAAAACCATCACAAGAAAGCACTCAAACTAATGCCGCAATCTTCCAAATCAAAAGAAAGTTTTCAAAACGACCCAAAAAAAGCAATGTAATCTATACTTGGAGCAACAAGGAGAATAATCAATCGAAAACAAAATGATCATTCAGCCAAAGCAAATACTCAAAAGGATCAAGAAAACTAAGCACAATCGACCCAAGAATGAGAGTGAAAAAAATCAACGAGACTTGATTTCCAAACAAAAGGCTTAGTGCACAAAGACACTTAGAAACCCTAAGGCCTTAATCTACATTGATAGGAAAATAGACAAACGATTGAGAAAAACAAGCCCACAGTAGTCAAAACAGTATCAAAGGCTTAATTACACACAAAAAATAACCCAGAGTCAATAAAAACTGACCAAAAGACTCATCAAGGAGGCAAACCAAATCCTACAAGATTCAGTGCGACTGTGAGGCGGTATTCAGTGCCAAACAGGGGTTGGCGCAACTGCACCAAAAGCAACCTGTGCCAATCGGCGCGACTGTTCAAACGAAAAGCGCGCCAAACTGAATAACTATGGGAAAATGGAAAACTTAATGAGTAGAGGTCAATCTTGAAACTGGAGTCACATATGGGATGAAAACAAGAAAATTAGGAAAAGATAAACAGCACTCCAATTGCATCAAGTCGACCAAACAAGATAAAATGACAAACTCACACTGATCCCTAGTGGAGTCGCCAATTTGTCAAGTAGGTGAATCCCCTCTATGGATAGAAGTGATCCCTCTAGACCTAGAGTGGGTCTAGAAACAAAGAGACATGCTAGAGTGATGATTCCTAATTACTGAATGAAAAGAGGACATGGTAGATCAGCCTACCTAGAATCCAATGTTGTTGTCGTAGCATTAGTGGTGGTGGCCTCTCACTCCTGTCACGACAAGTCATAATCCTTTTGCAATCATGCTCAGATACCTGCACATAGATCAGCAAACAAGAACAACATACGACATAATAACTTCATTCATAACTACTAGCCAATCAAAGAGAGCTAAGCATATTGCATTAAAAAAATGACATAACACAAAATGGGAACCAAAAAATAGTCACGTGTATGTATTGATAGAAGGAAGAGGTACAACCAAAGCTTTGACGTCGCAGTATCCTCCAGTGGGGTTCAACTTAAGCGTGTCACAGATACTCGTCAGGGGATTCAGATGGGATGAAGGCATGGGTTTAAGCTCTCTCAACGAAGTTCTTCCTTGTTCTAGCTCTTCAACAATTCAGCTATAGTGTACTCAATTCTCCATGTTCAACTATCTTATGCAAGGAGAGATAGCTTCTTTTTATAGAGGAAAATGAGGAGGTTAGGATCCATACAAATTTGGGAGGGATGCCTATCATTTTGGAGGTTCCCATAAGAGGTTGAAACCATAAAATAAAGGAGGGAGTCTGTGGTTATTCAGTCCAACCACTCCCAATGACTCATCCTTGAAGTTTTTGGAGTGGAATCTCCACCTCTATTTTTAAAAAACATTCCATAAATAGTTCAGC
Organism: Pinus albicaulis; assembly: GCA_034641835.2. Classification (NCBI taxonomy): domain Eukaryota; kingdom Viridiplantae; phylum Streptophyta; class Pinopsida; order Pinales; family Pinaceae; genus Pinus; species Pinus albicaulis. The sequence continues at coordinate 13,639 of JAXQQM020070770.1, read as the reverse complement.
GTGGGTGGCTAACTAAGATAGAGCACCAACTGTGGGGTCTAATAAGCACCTTCTCATTGGCGCGAGGGCATAACTGACTACTCGGCAAAAACAAGGGTTTTTGAATCTCTGCTTAAGGAATTGTCAACAAAAAGAATATTTCTCTCATGTAAAGGGATGCAATGATGGTCTTTGAAAGGCATGAAACTGCTTATTGATAAAATAAATGACCCTCCAATGGGCGAGATGGGGATTGCAGGGACAGTGACAAAATGCTGTGTAACACCCACAAGATGAGACACCTTTAAATCCAACCCATTTTGGGGAGGATCATTACCTGTACGAGTCTCTTCCTCAATCGACCCCATCTACTTTTGTTGATTATGTTCCTTTTCAAACTCCCGTTGATTCAAAAGGGTATACATTTCATCAAGTAACCATGCATGAACCAACCTCTTCTTTGCTGGGGCTATCCCCACTCACCTGACAAGATTGGCTTCTTTGTTTGGTCAATTTTAGTGTGTCCTAAATTGGTACATTAATTTATCAATCCCGGATTCGTAAGATGATGAAGTGTGGCGCACTATATGTGCAAGATAACCTATTTCTTATCTTTTTTGTCGTTTTTAGTTTTCTAATGTGAGATGGAAATTCTAAAATAAAAACAAGTATGGTTATGATTGTTCAAGGCAATGATATCCTTTATAATGATTTACCAACTTCAAACTTCAAAAGGAATTTAAAAACATACAATGACAAAACTTGAAAGGAAATGAAAATGTGTTGCTAGCCTAATAAATCAAACAGTGAACTATTGAGCATGAAAACCAAACTATCCTTGCTGCTGTCTAAACACAAAAGAAACTATGCTTAAAGAAATCCAAGAATTGCAACAAAGTAAATATAAATCAAATTACATCAACTTATATTCTGATCCCTCGCCATTAGTCCAGCTATGGCTTTCGGAGGTAACCATAAACAACTTGAGCAATCTGATATCTAATTTGCAGAAAAAGAAACTAATATCAAACTACACACTCATACTTCAATCCCTCACCATTAGTCCAACTGTGGCTTTTAGAGGTAACTGAAAATGACATGAGCAATTTAATATATCTAACTTGCAGAAAGTAAACTAATATCAAACCACACACTCATACTTCAATCCCTCACCATCAGTCCAGCTGTGGCTTTCGGAGGTAACTGAAAATGACATGAGCAATTTAATATATCTAACTTGCAGAAAGTAAACTAATATCAAACTACACACTCATACTTCAATCCCTCACCATCAGTCCAGCTGTGGCTTTCGGAGGTAACTGAAAATGACATGAGCAATTTAATATATATAAATCTTACTACTGAAACAAATGTGCAAGACTGAAATAAACAAAGCAGTACTGGAATTAAACAAAAACTAAGAAAAATAAATTAGCAGCAGAACAATATTGATTCCATGTCATTAGTCAAAAGATATGCAAATGCCCGGGCTGCCTATTTGTAATCTGAAACAAGAACATTGATCAGTTAACAACAACATAAAACATGAAAGATTATGGACAGAAGTAAAATGTAAAGCATGAAAGATTATGAACAGAGATGAAGCATAAATACCATGAAAGATGCAATGTATAAACACGTGAATGAATTATGGCACAATGAACTTAAAGAAATAAAACAAGAAACTATACAGTAATGCACAAAACCTCAGCGTGTGCAGGGGCCCTCTGCACCAGCCTCGGGCAACAGCCTTCAAATACGAATTACGCTTGGAAACAGAGTCTTCTTATATATTAAAATGCAGTCATAATAGAGAGATGATATTACGACACAGTGGCAACGTAATTACATTACAGAGCTATTTGGAGGCTAATCTAATATGCGTATGCAAACGCGTTATTTATAACAAAGGTAATATAACTAATTCCCTAAAGTTTGTGCTGATAGAGACACGTAAACCATCACGTTCAAAGATCCAGCATCATGGCCGCAGTGAAGAGTAAATATATGAAGAGTGGATGTTGGATTCAGCTTATGGAGCCGTGTACAGGTGTTGATGTGTCTCCCGTAAATTAGAAACGGTTATACAAATCTTCACGTGATGAGAAACAGAGTCCTGTCACCGTGGGACTCTACGGTTGACTTCCATTTGGCCACCTTTGACCACAGCCTCCTTAAGTGAATTTGCTCGAGCCAATAGGACACGATCCATGTCCACATCATTTCTGACTTGCCCATGTGGCTCGTTTTTCCTGAAGACACCTGTAACATAGACTTTCACAAAATGGTTGCGGAAAGTTGTAGCAGCTGCGGAAAGTGGCAAGATTCCGCAGCTAAATGAGAAAAAATCTAAATCAAACAGCAGGCACAAAATATAGTTAAAAACCATTTTAGATGCTCTTTTACAATTAATATACAATGATATTTACAACTTGGAAGGTTCAGGTGAATGAAAAAGGTCTAAAACGATGTATAGGAAAGATGCATATTTGAGACTCAACATACCCCCACTGTGAAGGTGTTGCATGTCTTCATGCAACCAAAATTTTGATAATCCTTCTTCAGTTCATATGCCTTGACACTTCAGCCAGTACATGCAATCCTCTCCTCTTCTTCCTTGGTGCTGCTAACATCCTGGGCTTCTTCATTAAGCATCTAAATTTGATATTAACCAGTGCTCTGCTTAACTTCTGGCATTTATTTTTCAATTTCTTGTTCTTCTTCTGCCATATTCCCAGATGTAGCATGGTATTATCATGAATGATTTTGTCCAATTTGCTTTGTTCCTTCAATGTCTCATTTTCATTTTTAATGTGTCTATTTAAAAGCTCTAGCTCAAAGACTTCCTGTTTCAGTGATTGGACTAGATCATTTTGTGATATGTGAGGCTGAATGGACGAAGTACTGGAACCCGTAGCTACTTTTTCTAAAGATTCTATATAATCATATACTTCTTGCTGCTTGAGGTCTATAACAGGTGTCATTTTTATTGGGCTATCCCCAAAATGCCGTGAAGGAGAGTTGTCTTCAAAATCTGGCTGAGAAGGGCTCACATCAACATCTGGCTGAGAATGGGATGGACTATGTTCAATGTCTGACTGAGAATGAAATGAACCAGGTTCACTAACTGACTGAGAGTGAGATGGAATATGGTCAGCTGGGGATTTTTCAGATGTTTCTTCTCCCAAATCGATAAAATGAGGTCCCTTCATTTGCGTTTTCCTCAACTTCCCCTTAAGCCTGGAACTTCTTCTCACACGCTGTGGACCACTGTCTTTTTGCTTTTGTTTTCCTTTCTCTTTCTTCTTGGCTATAGATAACTGTTCTTGAAGATGAACCAATCTCTCAGATAACACTTGATGATCTTCTTAGGAAGAAGGGGTTTGATGCATAGCTTCAATACTTTTTCTCTCTTTCGATGTTATTGGCTTTTTACCCTTGGTTTCTTTCTTCTTCCTTTTTGACAGTCTCTCTTCCCTACTAGTTCTTTCAATTGTAGTAGTAGGAGTACTTTGAGTTTCATCATTTGTTCTTTTTCTCCTACTCCTTCTTGATGTGCTACCTTCAGGAATTTCTTGAGGTTCTTCAAAGAAATTTCTAATCAAAAATTGTTCCCATGTGTCCTTCTTCTCCTTTAACTCTTTTTCAATCAAAATTTTTACAAGACCATGGTGATATAGATGTGGTTCTACATCCCCTAAATGTTTCTGAACAGTCACATACATCTTCTTCAAACTATTTAATAGAAAATATGGGAGATTGAGAGTTTGATTATCTAGAAAATTCATCAGCAATCTGGTATGGTACATATACATGGACCCAAAACGGCCTTCACAGGTGATGAATTTTTGAACAACTAGCAACAAAGTAGCCCATTCCTCTTTCAAAGCATGAACAGGAATTCCTCTTTTAAAAATAGTTATGTCCATACCTAGGTTTCGTAAGATTATTCTCCAGGCTTCATCACTAATGCTTTTTTTCTTAAACCAACGTTCACCCTCTTGAGGAAGTTCTGTGGTAGTTGCTATAGATGCCTCATTCACCGTGAACTTAAGGTCTCCAATCTCTACCTCCAGGCCATTGAACGACCTTGCAAAATATTTTGTCACTTCTTTATGGTAGCCTCTAAACTTTTGGATAAACCGCAGCCACTTTGCCTTCTTCAATATATCCCTGACTTGCGGATATCCTTCCATGAATTTAGGTCCTTCTGGTTCTACTCTCAACAATTTACCCATCCTTCTTTCTGCTATTTTAAAAACTTGTCTGCATGAAGTGGTTCAATGGAAGTAGGACGGATGAATGAACGAAAATGAGCACGATGACTGCAGGTAGATATCAGAGAATGGATATACAGACTATAACGTAACAGAGAACGAAGCGGAACAGAGAAGGGTTACGTGAGCACGGCGGAAATGTGGCTGTGAGATTAATAGAACAATAGGAAGAGTATAACACATCTGACAGTGTTTGAAATTTGATGGCTGCAGAATAAATGTAAGCACGTTTAAACAACGGCTACGGATTTTATGCGGCTGAAAGAAGCCGTAGTCAAATCAACTACGTCTCATTGTCACAGGTGGAGTATCAGAGTTTGAGTGAAGATCGGAGGTTTAATTATGGGACCGTTTGAAAATGAATGTGGGAGGATCATATGGAGATCGTGAAAGGGTTACGGAGTTTTTCAATATAATCATTGCACATAATGGAGCTTATGGTCTTTAACTATATAAAAATGTGTTTTAAATTCCATTTGAAATAAATTTTTACTCATACCTTGGAATTCTTGCCATTTTTCCTTGGTCTTCAATTAGTTGCTCCTCATTGATATCTTGAATGCTCCATGTCTTCATAATTGGTCCTCATACCTGCATTTTATTTCATAATTATGGAAATAACATCTGGCTGTACATTCTTTTGAAAAACAGAGTGGTAGTTGCGGAATCTGCTTCTGGCTGCGGAAACTGGTGTCAGCTGCGGAAACAGATGTCAGCTGTGGAAACTGACACAGCTATTATTTGGGTGAATGGAAATGAACGGATGAAAATTGACTAGATGGAAATGGTCATGAAAAAGAATTTGATTGGTGAAATGGAACGAAACAGATAAAATGAAGTGGAATGGAGTGAAATGGAGTGAAATGAATTGGAATGGGTGGTCACAAAACTTGTGAAATGAAAGAGAGATTTTTTTTTTTGGAAAATATAGGGTGTCAGGTGTTCCTGATTTTCACCCTAAATTTTCTGTATAAGACTGCCAATCAGTGATTGGTTTTCAGGCTTATACAATATATATATATATATACATATATATATGTATATATATATATATATATTTAACTGAAAAGAACAAAAGCTATGCTGGTGGAGAAGAAGAATTCTTTTGTACCACCCTGATTGCAGAATTTTCTTGAAATTTTTTGACAAATTCCTCTTTTGAGAGTGGCTTATGATAAAATTTCAATCTGTGGCCATTCACAATAAGAGGAGTTTGAAACTCATCAATGGTCTTGATTCTTACCGCTCCATTGCTAAAGATATTGTCAATCTCATATGGCCCAAGCCAATGAGTTTGAAATTTTCCTTGAAAATCTTTAAACTTGGAATCAAATAAAAATGCCCAATCTCCTTCTTGAAACTTCTTCTCTTTGATGTACTTGTCATGCCATTTAGCTCTTTGATATTGAACTAGATCAGTTCTTAAAATTGCTTCTTGTCTGATCTCATCTAGCTCATTCAACTGCTCCATTCTATGCTTTTGGGCTTCTGATAAGTCCATCCCCAACTGAACTGCTATCTTGAAGGTCTTGACTTGGAACTAAATGGGGATTAGGACTTCCTTCCCATAAACAAGTTCATAGAGAATGTTCTGTTGTATTTCTCCATGTAGTTCTGTAGGCCCACAAGGCTTCAGAAAGCCTTTCTGCCCAATCTCTTCTATGTGGATGAACAATTTTGGTGATGATACTTTCGAGAACTTTGTTGGTAGACTCCACTTGACCATTTGCTTGCGGATGGTAAGGAGTAGATATTTTATGCTTGATTTTGTATTCTTCCATCAGCTTCTCCACCAAGTTGGATGTGAATTGACTTCCCTGATCTGTCACAATTTCTCTTGGAACACCAAAGCGAGTAAAAATATCCTCATAAAGAAAATGAACAACTGAATTTTCAGTAGCAGATACTAATTCTTTGGCTTCTACCCATTTAGTAACATAATCAGTACAAACCAATATATATTTCTTTTGCTTAGATGGTGGATTAATAGGTCTAATGAAATCTAAAGCCCATTTTTCAAAGGGTTCAATGAGTACCTGTGTTTGCAATGGCATTTCATTTGAAAGGGTAGGTTTCCCTACTCTTTGGCAGCTGTCACACCTTTTGACATATTGTTTTGCATCTTTGAAGAGGGAAGGCCAATAATATCCAAAAGAGAGGATTTTATAGGCCGTCCTTTTGTCTGCAAAGTGTCCGCCGCATGGTTCATCATGACATGCCTTAAGAATATCAGGCATTTCATCTTCCCTGACACATCTTCTGATCACAAAATCTGGCCCTGTTTTAAACAATTCGTTAGAAATCCATGAATATTTTGAACTCTCCTGAATAATTTTTCGTTTTTCACTTGGAAATAAATGTGAAGGCGGTTTCCCTGTAACCAAATAGTTAGCAATATCTGCATACCAAGGAGTCTTAATAGTTACTGCAAACAAGTATTCATCAGGAAACTTATCCTCTACAGGAGAATCTTCTTTAGTATTCTGAATCCTAGACAAGAAATCAGCTACTGTATTTTGTTTTCCCGGTCTATCCAACACAGTAATATTGAATTCTTGCAAAAGTAAAAGCCATCTTGTCACTCTGCCATTAGTAACAGGTTTGTTCATTAAATATCTAATTGCAGAATGGTCAGCATGAATAAAAGTTTCATAGCCTGTTATGTAATGTCTAAACTTATTAATTGCATGAACAACAGCTAAGAACTCTTTTTCAGTCACAGTATAGTTCAACTCTATGGGAGTCAAATTTTTACTGGTGTAATAAATGGCATAAGGAATTAAATCTTTTTGACCCAACACAGCTCCAAGAGCTGTATCTGAAGCATCTGTAGAAATATGGAAAGGAAGTTTCCAATTTGGTCCTCTCAAGATAGGTGCTTCAGATATTCTTGTTTTCAAAGTTTCAAAAGCTGATTGACAATCAGGATCCCATTTAAATTCACAGTCTATTGTAAGCAACTTGAGGAGTGGAGATGCTATTTTAGTGAAGTTTTCTATAAATCTTCTATAGTAACCAGTAAATCCTAGAAAACTTCTAACATCTCTTTGACAATTTGGAATAGGTAACTTGGAGATGACTTCAACTTTTGATCTATCAACCTTAATCCCATCTCCCGAAATATGATGTCCTAAAACAATACCTTCAGTAAACATCATAAAGCATTTTTCATGGCTTAATGAAAGGTTTGTTTCTTTACATCTTATAAGAACTTTTTCCAAATTTTCTAATGCCTCTTCAAATGAATTACCATAAACCGTAAAATCATCCATATAAACCTCTACACAATCATGGATTAGATCAGAAAAAATTCCTAGTACTGCTCTTTGGAATGTTGCAGGTGCATTACATAACCCAAAATGAAGCACTCGATAGGCAAAAGTTCCCCATGGACAAGTAAATGTGGTCTTATCTTGATCTTCAGGTGCTACCTGAATTTGATTATAGCTACTAAAACCATCCAAAAATGAAAAGTACCTTTTACCTGCTAATGTATCTAATACCTGATCGATAAAAGGCAAAGGAAAGTGATCCTTCAAAGTTGCTTTGTTCAATTCCCTGTAATCAATGCATACCCTCCACTTACCATTATTTTTAGGTACTATAACCAAAGGAGAAACCCATCGGCTATCTGAAATTGGATAAATGAAGTTTACATTGAGTAATTTTTGGAGCTCTTCTTTCACTATCTCCCTAAGATTTGGATTCATCCTTCTTTGAGGTTGTCTGATTGGTCTACTGTTTTCCTCAATATAGATATGATGGATTCAAGTCTTAGGATCAATACCTTTCATGTCAGTATACTCCCATGCAAATGTAGTAGAATGTTTTTGCAAGATTTTGGTTAGTTCTTCTTGTTGTGACTTTTCCAAATGTTTGTTGATATTCAATGTTTTTCCTGGAAAAATCTCAATGGTAGAACTACCAAAATCTTCCATAGAGTAAAGAGACATTTGTCTTGATGATAAATATTCTATGTCAGATTCCAACTGAAATTGTGAGGGGTCATATTCTGAAGATGTCTCAAAATTTTCTAATGTGTTCAGAATTTGACTATCCTCACTAATTTCCGAAATGGTAAAGACAGGTTGTATAATGTCCTCATCATCGACCCATTCATTGTCTCCTACTTCTGTAATTGCTTTTGCCGGAGGATACAAATTGAATTTATTTGTCGAATTACCATTAGAAATGTACATATCCCCAGATCTACAACTAATAAAAGCATCAGTTGTGGCTAGCCAAGGTCTTCCTAAGATAAGTGGGTGCCCTCCTAGATTACTCTTGGGAGTCAAAATCATAAAATCTATCGGATATTCCCAAGAATCTAAGGAGACTGAAATATCTTCTAATACACCATCTGGTTTAATAATTGATCGATCTGCAAGTTGCAGTAAAGTAGGTGTAAAAAGAAGGTTAGGAATTTTTAGTTGTTCCATAGTCTGTCTACTCATAATGTTGATAGCAGCCCCTAAGTCAATCAATGTGTTTGGAATTTCTATCCCATTTATGTGTCTTGACAATTGGACTTCCTGGATCTACATACTTCTACATGGTAATTTTTCCCATCATAATATCTGCAATTTTTCCTACCAGGTGGATTCTTCTTATGTCTTTTAGTTTCCTTCCTGGTCTTTTGAAACTCAACTTCTTTATTGTTTTTGCTAGAATATGAATCTCTCGAAGGGATTGTAGCAAGGGAATTTTGATACAAACATTCTTCAATTCATCTAGAAAATCATAGTTAGGCAACAAGATTTGTTTTTCCACCCGCTTGTCAATTTGTAGTCTTTCAGGAAAAGGAGGTGTAGATGAAGATGCAGGTTGCTCAACTATAGGAGTTGTGGGTGTTAACTTTTATTTTTATTTTTGAATGTTTGAATTTTGAAGAGATGCTTCCTCAGAACCCTCATTGTCTTTAAGAGAGTCCTCCTCAGAGGTATCTTGCTCTTGAATATCTATAGAAGGTTTTTGCTAAAACTCTACCAGATCTGAGTTGTACATCATTGAGAGGAACAATCATATAGGTAGGAAATTGTTGTCCTTGTACCATGTAAGTATTCTGAGGATTTTTATTGTTAGGATTTGGCAATGGCTGAGCTGGAAGTTGATTTGTCTTTTGTTGATATGGGAGCATGAGTTGAGGATTTGGATTTTGTTGAGAAGGTTGTTGTTTTGGAAATGGAAATGAAAGTTGTGGATTTGGTTTTGGAAGTTGTGGAGCTTGTTGATTTTGAAAAGATGGAGGATATTGATAAAATTGAGCAAATCTCCCATAAGGATTTTGCATCCCTTGTACCCATGGCTGATATGGATTTGGATGTTGGAGCCAAGGTTGTTGCCAAGGATTCCAATTTTGTGGGGTTTGAAGATTCATAGGGTTGTTAAACCCTTGAGTTTGTTGTCCCTGCCAAGGTCTTCTTGCAACAAAACAGAGATATTCTACCGAATTTGGGTCTTCTTGAAAAACAGCGTTGAGTCCAGGAATTGAAGGACAATCCTTGATCTCATGATTCTCTGAGCAAATCATACATGTTTCTACAACTTTTGCATCCAAGGGAAATTCCCTTAAAGCATGTTTCTTCCTACATTTCGGACAAAATATGGCTAAAGCATCTGTTTCTGCTTTCTGCTTGTTTTGGATTTTAAGGGTGTCTAGTTGTTCACTAAGGCTCCCTAAGATATCAGTTTTGAACTCATCAAGCATATTACCAATCTCCGCCCTACTTACTGATCCAGTTGCAGATTTGTTAGCCCTAATAAGAGAAGGATCCCTAGGCCCTTTTCCTGTTTTAGATTTTCCTCTTGAGAGATGGACACATAGTTCCGTTATGTCACGAAGTGGAAGTTGAGAAATGTCTCCTTTCCCCATCATGTTTAAAATATCTATCCATTCATCTCTAATGGATTTTAATATGAGGGCTTTCAAGGTTTCATCATCTAAGTTTCTCATCTTTGCTCTTTTCAAGTTCTATTGAAATATTTCAAGTAGATCTTCCAAGTTTTCATCTTCTTTTTGCATCATTTTGAATACCTCATCCTTGTGATTAGTGGGCATACAATAGTCCAAGTATTTATCCAAATTTTTTTGTTTCATATCATTCCAAGTCCTAATATATTGAGTGGCTAATCCCATGAACCATTTCAAAGCAGCTCCCTTCAATGTTGAAGGAAACAGTTTGATTTTTTGAGAGTCCTCCATATAGTCATAGGTTCGGCACACGACTTCAAACTCAAACAGAAATGTTTCAGGATCCTCACTCCGCAATCCATAAAAGGTGGGGAGGACAGATGGTGAGATATTTTTCATTGTTGTATGAGTTTCCTCATCAACTATAGGGAATCCAAACAGGTTGTCTCCTTCCCTATTTCTTCCATTATTACCTTCACCATTGTTGTCTCCATTGTTTCCTCCTCCTCTACCTCTACCTCTAAATCCATCTATTATTTCCTCTGCCATGATAGTTTCTTTAGAGTCCTTAAAGTCCTCTATTTCTTCTATCAAGGGAGGATGAGAGGGAGTCTCTTCCTTTTCTAAATGAGATTTAGTAGGTGGTATAGGAGAATCCTCTAATTCAGTTGCTCCTTGAATTCCAAAAATCTTAAGGCTAGGGGTAGATGGTGGTGATTCGTGTCTATGCCTTGAAGAAGATGGAGTTGTGAAAATCGAACTCTTGGCTTTAGCTATAAACCTTCCCCTAGAATCTCTTGCTCTATGCATGTCATTTTTTTTATTTTTTTATTTTTTAAAGTAGGAATAATAATTCTCTTTCTGATCTTCCAGGTCACACTAGGTGCAAGAAGAGAGCATACTTAAGAAATTACTAAACCAATAATTCTCTTTTCTGATCCTCCAGATCACACTAGGTGCAAGAGGAGAGCATACTTCAAGAAATTATCAAGTTTTCCCTTCTTTTATTATTTTGTTTTTGTGTTTTTTTTAAAGAAATTGGCTACCTAGTTTCACTTCCCCGGCAACGTCGCCAAAATGTTTGGTCAATTTAGTGTGTCCTAAATTGCTACATTAATTTATCAATCCGGGATTCGTAAGCTGATGAAGTGTGACGCACTATATGTGCAAGATAACCTATTTCTTATCTTTTTGTCGTTTTTGGTTTTCTAATGTGTGATGGAAATTCTAAAATAAAAACAAGTATGGTTATGATTGTTCAAGGCAATGATATCCTTTATAATGATTTACCAACTTCAAACTTTAAAAAGGAATTTGAAACATACAATGACAAAACTTGAAAGGAAATGAAAATGTGTTGCTAGCCTAATAAATCAAACAGTGAACTATTGAGCATGAAAACCAAACTATCTTTGCTGCTATCTAAACACAAAAGAAACTATGCTTAAAGAAATCCAAGAATTGCAACAAAGTAAATCTAAATCAAATTACATCAACTTATATTCTGATCCCTCGCCATTAGTCCAACTATGGCTTTCGGAGGTAACCATAAACAACTTGAGCAACCTGATATCTAGTTTGCAGAAAAAGAAACTAATATCAAACTACACACTCATACTTCAGTCCCTCACCATTAGTCCAGCTATGGCTTTCGGAGGTAACTGAAAATGACATGAGCAATTTAATATTTCTAACTTGCATAAAGTAAACTAATATCAAACTACACACTCATACTTCAATCCCTCACCATTAGTCCAGCTATGGCTTTCGGAGGTAACTGAAAATGACATGAGCAATTTAATATATCTAACTTGCAGAAATTAAACTAATATCAAACTACACACTCATACTTCAATCCCTCACCATCAGTCCAGCTGTGGCTTTCGGAGGTAACTGAAAATGACATGAGCAATTTAATATATCTAAATCTAACTACTGAAACAAATGTGCAAGAATGAAATAAACAAAGCAGTACTGGAATTAAACAAAAACTAAGAAAAATAAATTAGCAGCAGAACAATATTGATTCCATGTCATTAGTCAAAAGATATGCAAATGCCCGGGCTGCCTATTTGTAATCTGAAACAAGAACACTGATCAGTTAACAACAACATAAAACATGAAAGATTATGGACAAAAGTAAGATGTAAAGCATGAAAGATTATAAACAGAAATGAAGCATAAATACCATGAAAGATGCAATGTATAAACACGTGAATGAATTATGGTACAATGAACTTAAAGAAATAAACAATAAACTATACAATAATGCACAAAACCTCAGCGTGTGCAGGGGCCCTCTGCACCAGCCTCGGGCAACAACCTTCAAATACGAATTACGCTTGGAAATAGAGTCTTCTTATATATTAAAATGTAGTCATAACAGAGAGATGATATTACGGCACAGTGGCAACGTAATTACATTACAGAGCTATCTGGAGGCTAATCTAATATGCGTATGCAAACGCGTTATTTATAACAAAGGTAATATAACTAATTCCCTAAAGTTTGTGTTGATAGAGACACATAAACCATCATGTCCAAAGATCCAGCATCATGGCCGCAGTGAAGATTAAATCTATGAAGAGTGGATGTTGGATTCGGCTTATGGAGCCGTGTACAGGTGTTGATGTGTCTCCCGTAAATTAGAAACGGTCATACAAATCTTCACGTGATGAGAAACAGAGTCCTGTCACCGTGGGACTCTACGATTGACTTCCATTTGGCCACCTTTGACCACAACCTCCTTAAGTGAATTTGCTCGATCCAATAGGACACGATCCATGTCCACATCATTTTTTACTTGCCCATGTGGCTCGTTTTTCCTGAAGACACCTGTAACATAGACTTTCACAAAATGGTTGCGGAAAGTTGCAGCAGCTGCGGAAAGTGGCAAGATTCCGCAGCTAAATGAGCAAAAATCTAAATCAAACAGCAGACACAAAATATAGTTAAAAACCATTTTAGATGCTCTTTTACAATTAATATACAATGATATTGACAACTTGGAAGGTTCAGGTGAATGAAAAAGTTCTAAAACGGTGTATAGGAAAGATGCAGATTTGAGACTCAACATACCCCCACTGTGAAGGTGTTGCATGTCCTCATGCAACCAAAATTTTGATAATCCTTCTTTAGTTCATATGCCTTGACACTTCAGCCAGTATAGCCAATCCTCTCCTCTTCTTCCTTAGTGTTGCTAACATCCTGGGCTTCTTCATTAAGCATCTAAATTTGATATTAACGAGTGCTCTGCTTAACTTCTGGCATTTATTTTTCAATTTCTTGTTCTTCTTCTGCCATATTCCCAGATGTAGCATGGTATTATCATGAATGATTTTGTCCAATTTTCTTTGTTCCTTCAATGTCTCATTTTCATTTTTAATGTGTCTATTTAAAATCTCTAGCTCAAAGACTTCCTGTTTCAGTGATTGGACTAGATCATTTTGTGATATGTGAGGCTGAATGGACG
>JAXQQM020089074.1:0-35027 GCA_034641835.2 Pinus albicaulis | reverse complement strand
TGCCAAGAAATAGCTGGTTGAATCAACACATTGATAGTGTTGTGAAATGCAAGCAGCTCAACACATGTAAGCTACAATCAAGGCAATATAAATCATAAAAGTGAGAGTGCTTGAAAATTGTGAAGAGTGTCCAAAATCTGTAAACGCTGCCTCCGAACATAACAGAATGCCACCCAACGATTTCCATCCTTCGGACCGGGTCTTCCTCATAGAGTGCAAGGCAAATTTTAGGTTCCAATGAATAACGCTATATAGGCCAAGTGCACTGATACATAGAGGCCAAATCATAACAATTTGGGCGACGATGAAACCTATCCGATGTGTCCCATAGTGTTGCGTCAGTCAATCATGAACTTTTCTTCGATCCTTCGTCCGAATGAAAATACACTACAACATCCTCCAACTGAAAATAATGTTAACTTGCTCCTCCATCTCACTCGTGGGTGCATCCTTGTCATCTACCTCAACCATGGTCTTCAAAGGTGGCCTTATGTCTCATATCCACCTGAACGGGACATGTGGATGAATGTGTCATGGTTCACAACTGTGACCTTATCATTGAGCTTAATCTTATTCCCCTCGGTGCCATGACAATCATTGATGAGTTTATCAGTCGGGGGATTGACCTGTATAAACAACATAACATTAATTAGTTCACAGTTACATTTTAGAGAACGGTGCCCCCAAATAATAAATAATAGACTATGAGCTCGGCGAAGTGCTAAAACATAGTGTCTAGACAATCCATGATGCAAGCGCTCTTAATGTAAATAAACACAAGTTTCCATTCGAATGTATGCATGGCGATCCTTCGCACATGGCGTGATTGCAACAACAGCATCTGATCATGATGGCGAGACAACTCATGAGGGGTTGGGGATAGGTTGCTGGGATGTCACTGACTACAGGTTCGGTGAAAGACCTTAACGACTAAGCGAGCAGAGGGGGACCCGAAATTTTAAATATACCCAAAATTTTGGGTGGTGTTGTAGCGGCTACAACAAATGGCGAACCACTGGTAGAATCCAGCATCTCTGTCAATATCACCACAATAGTCTGAGTCCGGATAATGATGCAAGGGAATATTGAACCAGTTCTGTGGGTACCCTTTGTATTACTTTGGCCCTTTACAGGTATGCCTAATCCTTGTGCCTCAACTAAGTCCCGCTAATCTGAAACACATCAAAGAGAAAGCTCACAGACGCCAGTAGCTTGATGATGATGTGAAGAGCAAGGCACTAGGTTTATTATTCTCAGGATTTTTAAAGTAAGTTTCTGGTGTTGCTCCGCTGCCAGCAGGCCTGGACAGTACCCCGGCGGAGTCACTTCAAGAAATCACAGACGTTGCTCCGCTGCCAGCGAGCCTGGTCAGTACCCCGGCGGAGTCTTCGCATTACCTCTCTGCGCAGGAAGCCTTTCTCAATCGCTTACCCTTATTTGTTTCATGTGCTTAAAGCACTTATTTTCATGTGCTCGTGGCACTTATTTTTCATGGGCGGATGAGGGATCCCGACTTATTTTACGAGCAAGAGAGGTTGTTTCTTGTGTTACAGAAACTGAAAGATATCCTGATTTGGGTTTTCCCTCATGCCAAACCTTCACATCCCATTCACCACAATAGGCGCAGAGCGCAGAACAGCACATTAAAACGTCCAAGACTATGCTGGGCACAAGGCTAAGGCTTACGGGTATGGGCCATTTCAACTCATCAGGTCTCCCACAGACAACCGGCTCGTATCTCCCTAGATAATAGGTTTAGACTCATAGGCATCTTGTTAATAATGTGACTTCGATGACTGGTCCTAAGAGAAAGCTGCCTCTTGAGATAGCCACCGCAACCTCACACAAAACAATGGGGTTACTGCTTCAGCAATCAGGGCAAAACAAGACTGCAAGGTGATAGGGTTGCAATGAGGGCTTGTGCAGCGGCAGGCGACATGACAGAAATGATGTGCGGAAGAAATATTACGACGTAATGAAATAGGTGATGCTTAAGATGCAATGCAACGCCATGTGTGAGAACGATCAACCAGTTGTAGGTGGCAAAGAGGCGTGATACAAGCAATGATTATTTATGCAGCAACAAGCAACTGAAGAGGAAATGAAGGAAGATACTTGTAACATGATGTTGCCTAAGATATTAATCGTAAACAAAACAACAAAACAAACTTTTAACCTATGAAGTAAAAATTTGGCAAGTAAACCTAATTAACTTTGAACTAAAAATTTTATTGCAGGTCCTAGCTAGCCTACACCTAAACCCTAGTTTAACCAATGATGCAGTGAGGCTATGTAAAATCATTTTTCCAGTGTAGCCACCGCATTAGTTCCTGACCTGCAAGAACAACAATGATCAGGATCAGAGCTAGTATCCAAAAAAGTGCAGTAGCAACAAATCTTACCTGAGGAGCAGGTGCCACGGTAAGATTATCAGAGATACTTACCAAATAACATGCCAGAACAGATTGTGCAAGCTGAATCCCATTCTTATCTTGATAACCAGCAGTATGTTCTTGAAACTCAACATTATGGATAAATGACATAAAATCATTCATGCATGATCCTGGATTTGAGGGGTTATGGGTAAGCCAATTCCTATTGGCAAGCACATTCACCGAATGGGGTTGGTTGAGTTGATCGACAATCTCATCAAGGTGTTGGGGACCATTAGTTTTATGGAATGGAAACAATAAGCAAGTGTTAGGCGAATTATAAATGCATGTGCATCCAAGCGTATAAACCCTAGTTAGGAAAACCCTAGCTCGAGGTTTCTCTTGGGTTTGGTCAAGGGTATGAGGATCCGAATCCACTCTCAATGTAGGCTGCAATTCCTCCCTGCCTTGAACAAACTCTAGACCTTCGAGCAGAGCACTTCGCAACTTTGATTATTGGGCGAGATCAACAGGCGAATGAATGTGATCATGCATTATGGTGAGTTGCAGAATGTCAGTGGGCTTTGCATCAATTTGGTCAAAAGTTTGCGCGCTGACTGATTGATAGATCGATATATCAGATTCTTTAGATTCGCCAAGGTAGGGTGAATTTAACGCGATTATGCTAGGAGGAGCATGGTATTTGGGGATCGTCATCTCAGAAACGGTTGGTAGAAGCTGAAGTGCTTCGAATTTCTGATGGGTACTTGAAACTTCCCAAAGCGGATCATCGAATTCAGGTGTCTTCATATGGTCAGCATAGAGATTTCAGTGACGGTCGTCAGCGGTATGATTGAATATGTTTTCAGATAAGGAGTAATAGTTGCAACCATCAGTTTGGTCAAGTTCGGTACCTAGCAAGTTAGGCTCCCTGGGGTTTACCAACTAGGATGGATCGATAACGGGAACATCTTGAAGTTTCCCAAATAGGAAATCACCCCCATGGTTGTCTAAAGGTTCTGAGTGAGACAGATCAGATTTAGAAGATTCATCAATTTTAGACTGTGATTGCGAAACACCACCTGCTTGCTTATGATTTTCGCCAATACCAGTGTAAGAAAACTCTGAATGTCTAGGAAAATTTACTGGTGTGGCGGGATCAAGAAACAAACTAGGGAACAATGAACGAAAGGATTGAGTCGCAGGGGTGTTAACCCTACAAGACTTTTCAACACGTGCATTCAAAGGACATAAAGATCTGGCAGACCTTGTAAGGGAATCATCTTTATGCGGGGTAGGAGTCGATTCATAATCCGTATGTGAACCAGATTCATAGTCCGAATGTGAACTAGATTCATCATCCGAATCTGAACCAGATTCATAATCCAAATATGAACCAGACTCATAATCCGAATGTGAACCAGATTCATAGTCCGAATATGAACTAGATTCATAATCCGACTGTGAACCAGATTCATAATCCGAATGTGAACCATATTTAGGACTAAGTCCAAGGAGACATCGAGTGGGCTTGGGGTAGGTTTCATGAGCCAAAAGAGATAATGAGCCACTGGGGTGTTCAGATTCGACATGGTACATAAAAGACTCACAGTCAGAACAACCGTTGACTTGCGGGTTGTCATAGGGAACACTAGGCTCAGGTCGGGTTGCTAACTTAAATGGCTCAAGGGAAACGAGAATCGCATACGCGAACTGTTCTCTTAACAACCTCCAATCGACATCCTTTTCAGGGAACTAAAAACAATAATGAACGAATTTGATAGAGAACTCATCTAAAGATTCCCGAGGTTCCATTCTGATGTCATTTATCTTTAGTAAAACGTTCTGAAAATCATACCTATGAAAAGCTTGTTGTAATTCACTGGCGAGTTGTTCAAATGAATGGATGGAAGATTTCGGCAAAGTGCATCACCATTGCTTAGCGTGACCTTCGAGAGTGAGGAAGAAAAGCAAACAAATGAAACCTTCATTTTCAATTTTGTAGCACTCACTAATGTCATAGAAATCTAAAAGGTGCTGGATTATAGATACCCCATCTTCACCATCAAATTTTAACTGGGACAAGTGATACATAAGTTTATCGGGGATGAAGTATCCAGGTTCATAAAACTCCGACAAACATCTCGGGAGAATGATTTGGGAACGAGCCATTACAGATATGAGATTAACTGCAGGCTCTAAGGGCTCAGCTTGTCATCTGGCCCCCCCTTCTGTTAACCATATGGTCGGAGGTTCAAGCCCTCCTTCTAGCGCCAAATCTGTTGACGGGAAAATTTGTCCGGCCAACAGTAGGGGATCTCCCCGGTAGAAAGTCCCAATTAGACCTTGGACCGTTTGGAGTAGGGATCCCATCCGGGGTGTGGGTCCGGCTACCGCTTAAGACGCCTTCCCTTAGGTCTCAAAAGAAACTGATTGAACCTGCAGACATACACTTATTCACATGATACAGAATACAGGATTGATGCGTCAAACATGAATCAAACACTATGTGTAGCAAGATTATAAATAAAGCATGTACACTTTAGGAGATGTCATTAGCAACACATCTTTGGGGGTAATGCTTATAAGGTAGTCTGACCACAAAAGAAATAGTTCTTTATGATGAGATATCCCTTTACTTCTGAAAGATAAAACGAAATGCTAACAAAATAGTTCATTAACATTCATTAATAGAGAAAATGATAAATTGAACATCATTAATACAACACAGATAGTCGTGACACATAAATGATGACATGAAGAGTGCAGCTTCATTAATCATAGGATGTTCTGAAACTGTACAAGGAATACACACAGTGTTCGCACAGCAAAACACATCATAACCATAGGGTGTTTTAACAAGAATCTGTATTCATATGCAAAAGAGTATAATATTTCAATACAATTCCATGTAGCTCTTGAGTTTCCAAAAAGAAAAGCCCCCCGTTTACAAGCTCCCGCAGGAGTATTTATAATGCAGAAACTGCCCTTCGGGTTTCCTTGATATTTCATCTTCCTGACCGTTGGGCTGCCTTGTGACCTAGTCCTTGTTGCGACCTGCGACCTGCCTGCTGTTGCGACCTGCGACCTGCCTGGGTCGCGGGGTCGCAAGTTGCAAGAAAATGAGAGAATGCGACCGTGCGACCTTGCGACTAGGTCGCAGGGTCGCAAAAGGTAAAAAAAAACATAGATATGCGACCTTGCGACCTTGCGACTAGGTCGCTGGGTCTCTAGGTCGCAAAAGGAGGAAAACCAAAGAAATGCAACCTTGCGACCTTACGACTAGGTCGCTGGGTCGCGAGGTCGCAAAAGGCGGAAAACCAAAGAAATGCGACCTTGCGACCTTGCGACTAGGTCGCTGGGTCGCGAGGTCGCAAAAGGCGGAAAAAATGAAGAGGTGCGACCCTGCGACCTTGTGACTAGGTCGCTGGGTCGCGGGGTCGCAAAAGGTGAAAAAAATCACAGACATGTGATTACGACCTCGCCAAATCTGCAAGTTATTTGGAGTTTCGCTAGCATCTGCTTGTTCTGAAAATGTCTCCTTGTTTGCTGGGGAAAACCTTGGCTCTTATGTGCAAACAGAGTGGTTCCTCCTTCAATAAAATAACACAGGTCACATAAATAATGCTAAGGGAATTTTAATCAATTGTAAGAATGAAAATAACAACTTAGACCCCTGTGTGGTCAGCTACTGAATCGTCGAAG
Source organism: Pinus albicaulis (assembly GCA_034641835.2). Lineage (NCBI taxonomy): Eukaryota > Viridiplantae > Streptophyta > Pinopsida > Pinales > Pinaceae > Pinus > Pinus albicaulis. The sequence goes on along the minus strand of JAXQQM020089074.1, from coordinate 28,950 downwards.
AGAATGGCTAGGGTAAGCTTTCTCTGTATCCTTTCTTCAGTTACCGTAATGCCAATTAGCGTAGCTATGGGCTGAGTTTGGAATGCAGACCAATGGAACAGAAGTGTTTATTTGGGCAACATGCTGCTTGTGTCCTCCACAACGAAAACTGTGCCGGGCTTCCAATGATACCTTCACCATGTTCGAAAGTTTGCGCCAATATCTTACTGAGGGAATGCCCTTTCGAAATGGGGTTGATGAGTCTGCATGCTGTCATGACAAGTAAGGTGAGGGCGCTGCTCCTTAGTGAAGTTGTAGGAAGGAACGCACTCCGACAAATCTCTTTCCCTTCGAACAGCTTCTGCCTTCGTGGTGGCAAGTCAGGTCATAAGCAGACCAGCACCATTGCTATGCTGTATTCACACGATGTTAACTAAAACAGTCTTCCAAAGAACATCCCATAACGCCAATCTGCTGGTTACTTATTGAGATTTGATGGAAGCACAGATATGAAACAGGTTTCGGTCATGTCGAAGAAATTCGTTTTAACCTGCGGCCTTTTCCATATAATAATTTGACACTGAACACCAAGCTTCCTCGAGTCATCAATTTTGCAGGTGGAACTTTTATCTTGCAACAAAATATTTCTCATCTATCACATTGAGGGATTTGCCACTGCGGAAATACGTCCCGTAGCCGTTATTGCACTGGTTAAGATGAGCGTTTCGTTTCTCTTGGAGGATATGTATCCTACGGCAATGGCAGAAACGATACAGCTAAATCTGTATGCAATTCAACATGCATTAAAACAAGAGCATGCAGCTTCGAATATCATTTTGGTCCTGCACTTCGATCACCTCCAGAAACCAGATCTGTCGTTGTGCACGGCTAATTAGATGTGGATTCTTCTCTTCAGAGTCGAGAAAGTATCTTACACGTATGTATGCCTGCAGCGAAATTGCTAGGGTTCTATTTGCATGCATGCTGATAGGATGGGTGAGTGACCGGTTCCTGAGGTTGTTTAATAGGTTACTCGGCCGCATTGTCGACCGTGTCGAATAGTGAGAATAGTTCCATGAGATCCCGAATTATCTTGATGAATTCAGAATAAATCAAAAGGTCGCTCTTTCTGTGAGACCATTTCTTCTGTGGAGCTTATCTTTTCCTCACGGGCGTGCAATTGAACGTGCTGCAAACAATATCGAAACAATCGATGTGGCCTGCAAGATCCAGTTTTAGTGCCTTTGGACATAGTAATAGCAAACGCTTTAGGAATCATTGAAAATTTAGCTTTGTGGAGACAGCTAGACGTGGTCAGTAGTAGAAACGACAAAAAATCAGCTTCCAACGAGTATGTAACGGTAACGCCTTTCTAAAATGGGACCAGCGCAGCAGATTTTAAAAGGGACTCTCTCCCAGACTATCGCCGTCGGGGCCACAGAAGTCGGCCTTTTTTTTTTTATCTGTTCCTTTGGCAAACGCAGCATGCCCTTTAAAGCGCTGGCTTTTCGGTGCACGACTTCAGTTGTAACGCATAATCAACTACATAATCAACTGGCATTCCTTTTCAGTATTGATGGCCTTACACACTTACCAGAAACGCACGGTCTTCTATGACAGTTTCCATGCAGACTTGGAGATAGGCATGCCGAAAATTTCATCCATGCAGTTGATTATCAACGCACCATGGTTATTACGTTGCTACCGCAGGTTTATTGAAATATTCTGCTCCCTGTTTAAACACAACCTTTGACTACTACATATATACCTTCTCCAAGCGTTTATCATAGGTTGGAAATTGCACTGATGTTTTCATATGGTTCTTCCAACTGCTTCGATGATTGTTATTTTATTTCCGTCGTCTGTCTGTCGCAAAGGTTTGACTTGCACGCTTTAACCACATATTATCTAACTGCTCCGAGGAATAAACTATGTCATAGAAATGCCATGTATTTCCCCATGCTCTGATCCGAGTTTTAACCATAATTTTTGACGGCTGTATATATTTGCTCGCTCCAAACTTCACCATAAGTTGAAAACCGTCGTAGAACCTTTGCGCCTAGTCATAACGCACCACAGTTATCATGACATGTCACTATAGGTTTGTTATACACTCTGCGCCAAGCTTTAAACATAAGTTTTGATTAATATATCCACCATAGAAATATTTAGGCTCATTGGAATGTGTTTTCATATAGTTCGACCTGCCATTTTATATGGCTTTGAAACCATATGGTTCTTGCACCACCTTAACATGGTTGAAGATTGTCAATTAGAGCATGCCATCATGGGTATAGCACTCCGCTCCATGTTCTAGTTGAAAGTTGACCGCCATGCATATATACAAACATTTACGTTGGGCTCCATGCAACGTAAACATTGAATGTTTCTGCGCCATGCTTCCAACGTAAAGTTGACCGTTATATGTGTGTATTGCTCCAAACTTTCACCGTGAATTGACAACGACATCGAACCCTTTTTTCATTTTGCTCGAATATCTTAGTGCCGAGGAGGTTTGAATTATTTTGCTGGCCACTCAATAAAAACTCGCCATTGCCAGTAATGATCGAAGATTGCGCATGATATTCATCTCTGTGGAGGTGCTCCTCTTGCCAGCATCGAAGAATGCAACCTTCAAGGGGGTGTAGAGGGCGTTATCCTCGTGCTTATCATCTCTCGAACCGAACGTAGAAGCGAGGCATAACGTTGTTTGAAATTGATTTGATTTCAAGAGTATATATCTTCCCATAAAATTTATCTGACAAGCGTAACACCTTTACACGTAACACCTTTACATGTAGGCAAGTATCCACGTGCCAGACATTGGTTAGTAATCAACGTGTCTCGTGCTCATTGCTTGGCCCACAACTCCAACCACAGGGCCTCTCACAGTTTATGTCATTGCCAAGAAATAGCTGGTTGAATCAACACATAGATAGTGTGGTGAAATGCAAGTAGCTCAACACATGTAGGCCACAATCAAGGCAAGCTAAATCATACAAGTGAGAGCGCTTGACACTTGTGAAGAGTGCCTAAAATCTTTAAACGCTGCCTCCGAACATAACAGAATGCCACCCAACGATTTCCGTCCTTCGGACCGGGTCTTCCTCATAGAGTGCAAGGCAAATTTTAGGTTCCAATGAATAACGCTACATAGGCCGTGTGCGCTGATACATAGAGGCCAAATCGTAACTACAGTGTTGCATCAGTCAATCATGAACTTTCTTCGATCCTTCGTCCGAATGAAAATGCACTGCAACATCTTCCAACTGAAAATAATGTTAACTTACTCCTCCATCTCACTTGTGGGTGCATCCTTGTCATCTTCCTTACCCATGGTCTTCAAAGTTGGCCTTATGTCTCATATCCATGTGAGCGGGCCATGTGGATGAATGTGTCATGGTTCACAGCTGTGACCTTGTCATTGAGCTTAATCTTGTTCCCCTCGGTGCCATGACAATCATAGATTAGTTTATCAGTCGGGGGATTGACCTGTATAAACAACAGAACATTAATTAGTTCACAGTTACATTTTAGAGAACGGTGCCCCCCAAATAATAAATATTAGACTATGAGCTCGACGAAGTGCTAAAACAAAGTGCCTGGACAATCCATGATGCAAGCGCTCTTAATGTAAGTACACAGAAGTTTCCTTTCGAGGGTATGCATGGCGATCTTTCGCACATGGCGTGATTGCAACAACAACACCTGATCATGAGGGCGAGAAAACTCATGAGGGGTTGGGGATAGGTCGCTGGGATGTCACTGACTGTAGGTCGGGCGAACGACTTTACCGCCTAAGCGAGCAGAGGGGGGAACCTGAAATTTTAAATATACCCAAAATTTTGGGTGGTGTTGTAGCGGCTACAACAAATGGCGAACCACTAGTAGAATCCAGCATCTCTGTCAATATCACAACAATAATCTGAGTCCGGATAATGATGCAAGGGAATATTGAACAAGTTCCGCGGGTACCCTTTGTATTACTTTGGTCCTTTACAAGTATGCCTAATCCTTGTGCCTCAACTAAGTCTCGCTAATCTAAAACACATCAAAGAGAAAGCTCACAGACGCCACTAGCTTGTTGATGATGTGAAGATCAAGGAAGTGGGCTTATTATTTTCAGGATTTTTTAAAGTAAGTTTCTGGTGTTGCTCTGCTGCAAGCAGGCCTGGACAGTACCCCGGCAGAGTCACTTCAAGAAATCACAAACGTTGCTCCGCTGCCAGTGAGCCTGGTCAGTACCCCGACGGAGTCATTGCATTACCTCTCTGCGCAGGAAGCCTTTCTCGATCCTTTACCTTTATTTGTTTCATGTGCTTATAGCACTTATTTAGATGTGCTCGTGGCACTTATTTTTCATGGGCGGATGAGGGATCCCGACTTATTTTACGAGCATGAGAGGTTGTTTCTTGTTTTACAGAAACTGAAAGATATCCTGATTTGGGTTTTCCCTCGTGCCAAACCTTCACATCCCATTCACCACAATAGGCGCAGCGCGCAGAACAGCACATTAAAACGTCCAAGACTATGCTGGGCACAAGGCTTAGGCTTACGGGTATGGGCCATTTCAACTCATCAGGTCTCCCACAGACAACCGGCTCGTATCTCCCCAGATAATAAGTTTAGACTCATAGGCATCTTGTTGATAATGCGACTTCGATGACTGGTCCTAAGAGAAAGCTGCCTCTTGAGATAGCCACCGCAACCTCACACAAAACAATGGGGTTATTGTTTCAACCATCGGGCAAAACAAGACTGCAAGGTGATAGGGTTGCAATGAGGGCTCATGAAGTGGCAGGCGATATGACAAAAAAAAATGATGTGAGGGAGAGAGAGTACGACGCAATGTAATAAGCGAGGCTCAAGGTGCAATGCAACGCCGTGTGCGAGAACGATCAACCAGTTGTAAGTGCAACTACAAGCAATGATTATTTATGCAACAACAAGCAACTGAAAAGGCATTGAAAGGAAAATACTTTTAACATGATGATGCCTAAAATATTAATCGTAAACAAAAACAACAAACACACTTTTAAACTATGAAGTAAAAATTTTGCAAGTAAACCTAATTAACTCTGAAACTAAAAAATTTTCATTGCAGGTCCTAGCTAGCCTACACCTAAACCCTAGTTTAACCAATGATGTGGTCGGGTTATGTAAAATCAGTTTTCCAGTGCAGCCACCGCATTAATTTGCATCCTGCAACGACACAAATGATCAAGATCAGAGCCAGTATCCAAAAAAGTGCAGTAGCAACAAAATTTACCTAAGGAGTAGGTGCAACAGCAAGACGATCATAGATACTTGCCAAAGAACATGCCAGAACAGATTGTGCAGGCTGATTCCCGCTCTCATCTTGATATACCTCAATCTGTTCTTGAAACTCAACATTATTGATAAATGACATAAAATCATTCATGCATGATCTTGGATTTGAGGGGTGATGGGTAAGCCAATTCCTATTTGCAAGCACATTCACCGAAAGGGGTTGGTTGACTTGATTGACAATCTCATCATGGTGTTGGGGACCATCAGTTTTATGAAATGAAACAATACGCAAGTGCCAGGCGAATTATAGATGCATGCACATCCAAGCGTAGAAATTCTAGTTTCGAAAACCCTAGTCCGGGGTTGCTCCTGGGTTTGGTTAAGGGTGTGGGGATCTGAATCCACGTTTAAAGGAGCCTGAAATTCCTCACTGCTTTGAACAAACTCTGGACCTTCGAGCAAGGGGCTTTCCAACTTTGACTGCTTGGCGAGATTAACAGGCGAATGGGCGTGATCATCAATTGTAGTGATTTGAAAGATGTCAGTGGGCTTTGTATCAATTTGGTCGAATGTTTGCGCACTGACAGATTGATAATCCAAAATGTCAGATTCTCCAGATTTTCCAGGATGGGGTGAATTCGACACGTTAATGCTGGAAGGAGCATGGTACTGGGGAATTGTCATTTCAGAAATGTTCGGCAGAAGCTTACGCGTTTCGATTTTCTGGTGGGTACTTGAATCTTCCGAACACGAATCATCAAATTCAGGTGTCTTTGTATGGTCAGCAAAGAGATTTGAGTGACGGTCGTCAGCGGTATGATTGAATATGTTTTTAGATAAGGATTGATCGCTGCAACCATCGGTTTGGTCAAGTTCGGTACCTGGCAAGTTGGGCTCCCTGGGGTTTACCAACTGGGATGGATCGATAAAAGGGACATCTTGAAGTTGCCCAGATAGGAAATCACTCCCATGGTTGTCTAAAGATTCCGAGTGAGAAAGATCAGATTTAAAAGATTCATCGATTTTAGACTGTGATTGTGAAACACCACCTGCGTGCTTATGATTTTCGCCAATACCAGTATAAGAAAACTCTGAATGTCTAGACAAATTTACTGGTGTGGCGGGATCAAGAAACAAACTAGGGAACAATGAACGAAAAGATTGAGTCGCAGGGGCGTTAACCCTACAAGGCTTTTCAACACGTGCATTCAAAGGACACAAAGATCTGGCAGACCTTGAAAGGGAATCAACTTTATGCGGGGTAGGAGTCGATTCATAGTCCGTATGTGAACCAGATTCATAGTCCGAATGTGAACTAGATTCATCATCTGAATCTGAACCAGATTCATAATCCAAATATGAACCAGATTCATAATCCGAATGTGAACTAGATTCATCATTCGAATGTGAACCAGATTCGTCATCCGAATCTGAACCAGATTCATAATCCAAATATGAACCAGATTCATAATCCGAATGTGCACCAAATTTAGGACTAAGTCCAGGGAGACATCGAGTGGGCTCGGGATAGGTTTCATGAGTCAAAAGAGATAATGAGCCACTGGGGTGTTCAGATTCGACATGGTACGTGAAAGACTCAAAGTCGGAACAACCGTTGACTTGCGGGTTGTCATAGGGAACACTAGGCTCAGGTCGGGTTGCTAACTGAAATGGTTCATGGGAAACGAGAATCGCATACGCAAGCTGTTCTCTTAACAACCTCCAATCGACATCCTTTTCAGGGAACTCAAAACAATAATGAACGAATCTGATAGAGAACTCATCTAAAGATTCCTGAGGTTCCATTCTGATGTCATTTATCTTTAGTAAAACGTTATGAAAATCATACCTATGAAAAGCTTGTTGTAATTCATTGGCGAGTTGTTCAAATGAATGGATGGAAGATTCCGGCAAAGTGCAGCACCATTTCTTAGCGCGACCTTCGAGAGTGAGGAAGAAAAGCAAACAAATGAAACCTTCATTTTCAATTTCGTAGCACTCACCAAAGTCGTCGAAATCTAAAAGGTGTTGGGTTATGGGTACCCCATTTTCACCATCAAATTTTAACTGGGACAAGTGATACATAAGTTCATCGGAGATGTAGTATCTAGGCTCATAAAACTCCGAAAAAAATCTCGGGAGAATGATTTGGGAACGATCCATTACAGATATGAGATTAACAGCAGGCTCTAAGGGCTCAGCTTGTCATCTGGCCCCCCTTCTTGTTAACCATACGGTAGGAGGTTGGCCCTCCTTCTAGTGCCAAATCTATTGACGGGAAAATTTGTCCGGCCAACAGTAGGGAATCTCCCCGGTAGAAAGTCCCAATTAGACCTTCAACCGTTTGGAGTAGGGATCCCGTCCGGGGTGTGGGTCCAGCTACCGCTTAAGTCACCTTCCCCTTTGGTCTCAAAAGAACCTGATTGGACCTGCGGACACACACTTATTCACATGATACAGAATACAGGATTGATGCATTAAACACGAAAACACTATGTGTAGCAAAGAGATTATAAATAAAGCATGTACACTTTAGGAGATGTCATTAGCAACACATCTTTGGGGGTAATGCTTATAAGGTAGTCTGACCACAAAAGAAATAGTTCTTTATGATGAGATATCCCTTTACTTCTGAAAGATAAAACGAAATGCTAACAAAATAGTTCATTAACATTCATTAATAGAGAAAATGATAAATTGAACATCATTAATACAACACAGATAGTCGTGACACATAAATGATGACATGAAGAGTGCAGCTTCATTAATCATAGGATGTTCTGAAACTGTACAAGGAATACACACAGTGTTCGCACAGCAAAACACATCATAACCATAGGGTGTTTTAACAAGAATCTGTATTCATATGCAAAAGAGTATAATATTTCAATACAATTCCATGTAGCTCTTGAGTTTCCAAAAAGAAAAGCCCCCCGTTTACAAGCTCCCGCAGGAGTATTTATAATGCAGAAACTGCCCTTCGGGTTTCCTTGATATTTCATCTTCCTGACCGTTGGGCTGCCTTGTGACCTAGTCCTTGTTGCGACCTGCGACCTGCCTGCTGTTGCGACCTGCGACCTGCCTGGGTCGCGGGGTCGCAAGTTGCAAGAAAATGAGAGAATGCGACCGTGCGACCTTGCGACTAGGTCGCAGGGTCGCAAAAGGTAAAAAAAAACATAGATATGCGACCTTGCGACCTTGCGACTAGGTCGCTGGGTCTCTAGGTCGCAAAAGGAGGAAAACCAAAGAAATGCAACCTTGCGACCTTACGACTAGGTCGCTGGGTCGCGAGGTCGCAAAAGGCGGAAAACCAAAGAAATGCGACCTTGCGACCTTGCGACTAGGTCGCTGGGTCGCGAGGTCGCAAAAGGCGGAAAAAATGAAGAGGTGCGACCCTGCGACCTTGTGACTAGGTCGCTGGGTCGCGGGGTCGCAAAAGGTGAAAAAAATCACAGACATGTGATTACGACCTCGCCAAATCTGCAAGTTATTTGGAGTTTCGCTAGCATCTGCTTGTTCTGAAAATGTCTCCTTGTTTGCTGGGGAAAACCTTGGCTCTTATGTGCAAACAGAGTGGTTCCTCCTTCAATAAAATAACACAGGTCACATAAATAATGCTAAGGGAATTTTAATCAATTGTAAGAATGAAAATAACAACTTAGACCCCTGTGTGGTCAGCTACTGAATCGTCGAAGAGAATGGCTAGGGTAAGCTTTCTCTGTATCCTTTCTTCAGTTACCGTAATGCCAATTAGCGTAGCTATGGGCTGAGTTTGGAATGCAGACCAATGGAACAGAAGTGTTTATTTGGGCAACATGCTGCTTGTGTCCTCCACAACGAAAACTGTGCCGGGCTTCCAATGATACCTTCACCATGTTCGAAAGTTTGCGCCAATATCTTACTGAGGGAATGCCCTTTCGAAATGGGGTTGATGAGTCTGCATGCTGTCATGACAAGTAAGGTGAGGGCGCTGCTCCTTAGTGAAGTTGCAGGAAGGAACGCACTCCGACAAATCTCTTTCCCTTCGAACAGCTTCTGCCTTCGTGGTGGCAAGTCAGGTCATAAGCAGACCAGCACCATTGCTATGCTGTATTCACATGATGTTAACTAAAACAGTCTTCCAAAGAACATCCCATAACGTCGATCTGTTGGTTACTTATTGAGATTTGATGGATGCACAGATATGAAACAGGTTTCGGTCATGTCGAAGAAATTCGTTATAACCTGCGGCCTTTTCCATATAATAATTTGACACTGAACACCAAGCTTCCTCGAGTCATCAATTTTGCAGGTGGAACTTTTATCTTGCAACAGAATATTTCTCATCTATCATATCGAGGGATTTTCCACTGCGGAAATACGTCCCGTAGCCGTTATTGCACTGGTTAAGATGAGCGTTTCGTTTCTCTTGGAGGATCTGTATCCTACGGCAATGGCAGAAACGATACAGCTAAATCCGTATGCAATTCAACATGCATTAAAACAAGAGCATGCAGCTTCGAATATCATTTTTGGTCGTGCACTTCGATCACCTCCAGAAACCAGATCTGTCGTTGTGCACGGCTAATTAGATGTGGATTCTTCTCTTCTGAGTCGAGAAAGTCTCTTACACATATGTATGCCTGCAGCGAAATTGCTAGGGTTCTATTTGCATGCATGCTGATGCTGTGAGCGACCTCACTGTCTCGGAGGTTGTTTAACAGAGATAAATTTGCAAGTCGACCGTGCTGACTAGGTCTGCTGAGGATTCTGAATTATCTTGATGAATTCAGAATAAATCAAAAGGTCGCTCTTTCTGTGAGACCATTTATTCTGTGGAGCTTATCTTTTCCTCACGGGCGTGCAATTGAACGTGCTGCAAACAATATCGAAACAATCGATGTGGCCTGCAAGATCCGGTTTCAGTGCCTTTGGACATAGTAACAGCAAACGCTTTAGGAATCATTGAAAAATTAGCTCTGTGGAGACAGCTAGACGTGGTCAGTAGTAGCAACGACGAAAAATCAGCTTCCAACGAGTATGTAACGGTAACGCCTTTCTAAAATGGGACCAGCGCAGCAGATTTGAAAAGGGATTCTCTCCCAGACTATCGCCGTCGAGGCCACAGAAGTCGGCTTTTTTTTTATCTGTTCCTTTGGCAAACGCAGCATGCCCTTTAAAGCGCTGGCTTTTCGGCGCATGACTTCAGTTGTAACGCATAATCAACTACTTAATCAACTCGCATTCCTTTTCAGTATTGATGGCCTTACACACTTACCAGAAACGCACGGTCTTCTATGACAGTTGCCATGCAGACTTGGAGATAGACATGCCGAGAATTTCATTCATGCAGTTGATTATCAACGCACCATGGTTATTACGTTGCTGCCGTAGGTTTATTGAAATATTCTGCTCCCTGTTTAAACACAACCTTTGACTACTACATATATACCTTCTCCAAGCCTTTATCATAGGTTGGAAATTGCGCTGATGTTTTCATATGGTTCTTCCAACTGCTTCGATGATTGTTATTTTATTTCCGTCGTCTGTCTGTCGCAAAGGTTTGACTTGCACGCTTTAACCACATATTATATAACTGCTCCGACGAATAAACTATGTCATAGAAATGCCATGTATTTCCCCATGCTCCGATCCGAGTTTTAACCATAATGTTTGACGGCTGTATATATTTGCTCGCTCCAAACTTCACCATAAGTTGAAAACCGCCGTAGAACCTTTGCGCCTAGTCATAACGCACCACAGTTATCATGACATGTCACTATAGGTTTGTTATACACTCTGCGCCAAGCTTTAAACATAAGTTTTGATTAATATATCCGCCATAGAAATATTTAGGTTCATTGGAATGTGTTTTCATGTAGTTCGACCCGCCATTTTATATGGATTTGAAACCATATGGTTCTTGCACCACCTTAACGTGGTTGAAGATTGTCAATTAGAGCATGCCATCATGGGTATAGCACTCCGCTCCATGTTCTAGTTGAAAGTTGACCGCCATGCATATATACAAACATTTACGTTGGGCTCCATGCAACGTAAACATTGAATGTTTCTGCGCCATGCTTCCAACGTAAAGTTGACCGTTATATGTGTGTATTGCTCCAAACTTTCACCGTGAATTGACAACGACATCGAACCCTTTTTTCATTTTGCTCGAATATCTTAGTGCCGAGGAGGTTTGAATTATTTTGCTGGCCACTCAATAAAAACTCGCCATTGCCAGTAATGATCGAAGATTGCGCATGATATTCATCTCTGTGGAGGTGCTCCTCTTGCCAGCATCGAAGAATGCAACCTTCAAGGGGGTGTAGAGGGCGTTATCCTCGTGCTTATCATCTCTCGAACCGAACGTAGAAGCGAGGCATAACGTTGTTTGAAATTGATTTGATTTCAAGAGTATATATCTTCCCATAAAATTTATCTGACAAGCGTAACACCTTTACACGTAACACCTTTACATGTAGGCAAGTATCCACGTGCCAGACATTGGTTAGTAATCAACGTGTCTCGTGCTCATTGCTTGGCCCACAACTCCAACCACAGGGCCTCTCACAGTTTATGTCATTGCCAAGAAATAGCTGGTTGAATCAACACATAGATAGTGTGGTGAAATGCAAGTAGCTCAACACATGTAGGCCACAATCAAGGCAAGCTAAATCATACAAGTGAGAGCGCTTGACACTTGTGAAGAGTGCCTAAAATCTTTAAACGCTGCCTCCGAACATAACAGAATGCCACCCAACGATTTCCGTCCTTCGGACCGGGTCTTCCTCATAGAGTGCAAGGCAAATTTTAGGTTCCAATGAATAACGCTACATAGGCCGTGTGCGCTGATACATAGAGGCCAAATCGTAACTACAGTGTTGCATCAGTCAATCATGAACTTTCTTCGATCCTTCGTCCGAATGAAAATGCACTGCAACATCTTCCAACTGAAAATAATGTTAACTTACTCCTCCATCTCACTTGTGGGTGCATCCTTGTCATCTTCCTTACCCATGGTCTTCAAAGTTGGCCTTATGTCTCATATCCATGTGAGCGGGCCATGTGGATGAATGTGTCATGGTTCACAGCTGTGACCTTGTCATTGAGCTTAATCTTGTTCCCCTCGGTGCCATGAAAATCATAGATTAGTTTATCAGTCGGGGGATTGACCTGCATAAACAACAGAACATTAATTAGTTCACAGTTACATTTTAGAGAACGGTGCCCCCCAAATAATAAATATTAGACTATGAGCTCGACAAAGTGCTAAAACAAAGTGCCTGGACAATCCATGATGCAAGTGCTCTTAATGTAAGTACACAGAAGTTTCCTTTCGAGGGTATGCATGGCGATCTTTCGCACATGGCGTGATTGCAACAACATCACCTGATCATGAGGGCGAGACAACTCATGAGGGGTTGGGGATAGGTCGCTGGGATGTCACTGACTGTAGGTCAGGTGAACGACTTTACCGCCTAAGCGAGCAGAGGGGGGAACCTGAAATTTTAAATATACCCAAAATTTTGGGTGGTGTTTTAGCGGCTACAACAAATGGCGAACCACTGGTAGAATCTAGCATCTCTGTCAATATCACAACAATAGTCTGAGTCCGGATAATGATGCAAGGGAATATTGAACAAGTTCTGCGGGTACCCTTTGTATTACTTTGGTCCTTTACAAGTATGCCTAATCCTTGTGCCTCAACTAAGTCTCGCTAATCTAAAACACATCAAAGAGAAAACTCACAAACGCCACTAGCTTGTTGATGATGTGAAGAGCAAGGCAGTGGGCTTCTTATTTTCAGGATTTTTTAAAGTAAGTTTCTGGTGATGCTCCGCTGCCAGCAGGCCTGGATAGTACCCTGGCAGAGTCACTTCAAGAAATCACAAACGTTGCTCCGCTGCCAGCGAGCCTGGTCAGTACCCCGGCAGAGTCGTTGCATTACCTCTCTGCGCAGGAAGCCTTTCTCGATCCTTTACCTTTATTTGTTTCATGTGCTTATAGCACTTATTTAGATGTGCTCGTGGCACTTATTTTTCATGGGCGGATGAGGGATCCCGACTTATTTTACGAGCATGAGAGGTTGTTTCTTGTTTTACAGAAACTGAAAGATATCCTGATTTGGGGTTTTCCCTCATGCCAAACCTTCACATCCCATTCACCACAATAGGCACAGTGCGCAGAACAGCACATTTAAACGTCCAAGACTATGCTGGGCACAAGGCTTAGGCTTACGGGTATGGGCCATTTCAACTCATCAGGTCTCCCACAGACATCCGGCTCGAATCTCCCCAGATAATAAGTTTATACTCATAGGCATCTTGCTGATAATGCTACTTCGATGACTGGTCCTAAGAGAAAGCTGCCTCTTGAGATAGCCACCGCAACCTCACACAAAACAATGGGGTTACTGTTTCAACAATCAGGGCAAAACAAGACTGCAAGATGATAGGGTTGCAATGAGGGCTCATGAAGTGGCAGGCGATATGACAAAAATGATGTGAGGGAGAGAGAGTATGACGCAATGTAATAAGCGAGGCTCAAGGTGCAATGCAATGCCATGTGCGAGAACGATCAACCAGTTGTAGGTGGAAAAGAGGTGCAATACAAGCAATGATTATTTATGCAGCAACAAGCAACCGAAAAGGAAATGAAAGAAAATACTCGTAACATGATGTTGCCTAAGATATCAGTCGTAAACAAAAACAAGCACACTTTTAAACTATGAAGTAAAATTTGGTAAGTAAACCTAATTAACTTTGAACTAAAAATTTTATTGCAGGTCCTAGCTAGCCTACACCTAAACCCTAGTTTAACCAATGATGCGGTCGGGTTATGTAAAATCAGCTTTCCAGTGCAGCCACCGCATTAGTTCCTGTCCTGCAAGAACAAAAATGATCAGGATCAGGGCTAGCATCCAAAAAAGTGCAGCAGCAACAAAACTTACTTGAGGAGCAGGTGCCACGGTAAGATGATCAGAGATACTTACCAACGAACATGCCAGAACAGATTGTGCAAGCTGAATCCCATTCTTATCTTGGTAACCAACAATATGTTGTTGAAACTCAACATTATGGATAAATGACATAAAATCATTCATGCATGATCCTGGATTTGAGGGGTGATGGGTAAGCCAATTCCTATTTGCAAGCACATTCACCGAATGGGGTCGGTTGAGTTGATCGACAATCTCATCATGGTGTTGGGGACCATCATTTTTATGGAATGGAAAAAATACGCAAGTGCCAGGCGAATTATAGATGCATGAAAATCCTAGCGTAGAAATTCTAGTTTCGAAAACTCTAGTCCGGGGTTGCTCCTGGGTTTGGTTAAGGGTATGGGGATCTGAATCCACGTTTAAAGGAGCCTGAAATTCCTCACTGCTTTGAACAAACTCTGGACCTCCGAGCAAGGGGCTTTCCAACTTTGACTTCTCGGCGAGATTAACAGGAAAATGGGCGTGATCATCAATTGTAGTGATTTGAAAGATGTCAGTGGGCTTTGTATCAGTTTGGTCGAATGTTTGTGCACTGACAGATTGATAATCTAAAATGTAGGATTCTCCAGATTTTCCAGGATGGGGTGGATTCGAGACGTTTATGCTGGAAGGAGCATGGTACTAGGGAATTGTCATTTCAGAAATGTTCGGCGGAAGTTGACGCGTTTCGATTTTCTGGTGGGTATTTGAATCTTCCCAAAGCGGATCATCGAATTCAGGTGTCTTCATATGGTCAGAAAAGGGATTTGAGTGACGGTCGTCAGCGGTATGATTGAATATGTTTTCAGATAAGGAGTGATCGCTGCAACCATTGGTTTGGTCAAGTTTGGTACTTGGCAAGTTAGGCTCCCTGGGGTTTACCAACTGGGATGGATCGATAACGGGGACATCTTGAAGTTGCCCAGATAGGAAATCACTCCCATGGTTTTCTAAAGGTTCTGAGTGAGACAGATCAGATTTAAAAGATTCATTGATTTTAGACTGTGATTGTTAAACACCACCTGCTTGCTTATGATTTTTGCCAATACCAGTGTAAGAAAACTCTGAATGTCTAGACAAATTTACTGGTGTGGTGGGATCAAGAAACAAACTAGGGAACAATGAATGAAAATATCGAGTCACAGGGGTGTTAACCCTACAAGGCTTTTCAACACGCGCATTCAAAGGACACAAAGATCTGGCAGACCTTGTAAGGGAATCGACTTTATGCGGGGTAGGAGTCGATTCATAATCGGTATGTGAACCAGATTCATAGTCCGAATGTGAACTAGATTCATCATCCGAATCTGAACCAAATTCATAATCCGAATGTGAACCAGATTCATAATCCGAATATGAACCAGATTCATAATCCGACTGTGAACTAGATTCATAATCTGAATGTGAACGAGATTCATCATCCGAATGTGAACCAGATTTAGGACTAAGTCCAGGGAGACATTGAGTGGGCTCGGGGTAGGTTTCATGAGCCAAAAGAGATAATGAGCCACTGGGGTGTTCAAATTCGACATGGTACATGAAAGACTCAAAGTCAGAATATCCATTGACTTACGGGTTGTCATAGGGAACACTAAGCTCAAGTCGGCTTGCTAACTGAAATGGTTCAAGGGAAACAAGAATCGCATACGCGAACTATTCTCTTAACAACCTCCAATCGACATCCTTTTCAGGGAACTCAAAACAATAATGAACGAATCTGATAGAGAACTCATCTAAAGATTCCTGAGGTTCCATTCTGATGTCATTTATCTTTAGTAAAACGTTATGAAAATCATACCTGTGAAAAGCTTGTTGTAATTCACTGGCGAGTTGTTCAAATGAATGGATGGAAGCTTCCGGCAAAGTGCAGCACCATTGCTTAGCGCGACCTTCGAGAGTGAGGAAGAAAAGCAAACAAATGAAACCTTCATTTTCAATTTTGTAGCACTCACTAAAGTCATAGAAATCTAAAAGGTGTTGGGTTATAGGTACCCCATTTTCACCATCAAATTTTAACTGGGACAAGTGATACATAAGTTTATCGGGGATGAAGTATCCAGGTTCATAAAACTCCGACAAACATCTCGGGAGAATGATTTGGGAACGAGCCATTACAGATATGAGATTAACTGCAGGCTCTAAAGGCTCAGCTTGTCATCTGGCCCCCCTTCTTGTTAAACATATGGTCGGAGGTTCGGGCCCTCCTTCTAGTGCCAAATCTGTTGACGGGAAAATTAGTCCGGTCAACATTAGGGGATCTCCCCGGTAGAAAGTCCCAATTAGACCTTAAACCATTTGGAGTAGGGATCTCGTCCGGGGTGTGGGTCCGGCTACCACTTAAGACGACTTCCCTTCGGTCTCAAAAGAACCTGTTTGAACCTGCGGACATACACTTATTCACATGATACAGAATACAGGATTGATGTATTAAACACGAATCAAACACTATGCGTAGCAAGATTATAGATAAAGCACATACACCTCAAGAGATGTCATTAGCAACACATCTTTTGTGGGGTAATGCTTGTAAGGTAGTCTGATCACAAAAGAAATAGTTCTTTATGATAAGATACCTCTTTACTTCCTGAAAGATGAAACGAAATGCTAACAAAATAGTTCATTAACATTCATTAATAGAACAGATGATAAAATGAACATCATTGATACAACACAGATAGCCATGACGCATAAATGATGACATGAAGAGTGCAGCTTCATTAATCATAGGATGTTCTGAAACTGTACAAGGAATACACACAGTGTTCGCACAACAAAACACATCATAACCATAGGGTGTTTTAACAAGTATCTGTATTCATATGCACAAGAGTATAATATTTCAATACAATTCCATGTATCTCTTGAGTTTCCAAAAGCAAAAGCCTCCTCATTACAAGCTCCCTAAGGAGTATTTATAATATGAAACCTGCCCTTTGGGCTTCCTTGACTTTTCATCTTCCCCGACTGCTAATGCCTTAGGTCCCAGTCCTTTGTTAAGCATCAGCAACCTGTTGATATAACTGCACCGTCAGTCGTTGGCCTAAGTTGCAAGAAAATGAGAGAATGTGATCAGCATGACTTGCGACTAGGTCAGGTCGCAAAGGTAAAAAACATGAGAGGCACCTGTAATACCCCAAAATTAGCTCATGTTGGGCCTTCTTAGGGTTTCAAAAGGAGAAAATTCAGTGAAATGCAACCTGCGACCTTGATTTACTAGGTCGCTGGGTCGCGAGGTCGCAAAAGGAAAAAACCAAAGAAATGCAGCCTTGCGACCTTGTGACTAGGTCGCTGGGTCGCGAGGTCGCAAAAGGCGGAAAAATTGAAGAGGTGCAACCCTGCGACCTTGCGACTAGGTCGCTAGGTCGCGGGGTCGCAAAAGGTGAAAAAGTCACAGACGTGCGACTTACGACCTCGCCAGATCTACAAGTTATTTGGAGTTTCGCCAGCATCTGCTTGTTCTGAAAATGTCTCCTTGTTTGCTGGGGAAAACCTTGGCTCTTATGTGCAGACAGAGTGGTTCCTCCTGCAATAAAATAACACAGGTCACATAAATAATGCTAAGGGCATTTCAATCAATTGTAAGAATGAAAATGACAACTTAGACCCATGTGTGGTCAGCTACTAAATCGTCGAAGAGAATGGCTAGGGTAAGCTTTCTCTGTATCCTTTCTTCAGTTACCGTAATGCCAATTAGTGTAGCTATGGGCCGATTTTGGAATGCAGACCAATGGAACGGAAGTGTTGATTTGGGAAACATGCTGCTTGTGTCCTCCACAACGAAAACTATGCCGAGCTTCCAATGATACCTTCACCATGTTCAAAGTTTGCGCGAATATCTTAATGAGGGAATGCCCCTTCTAAATGGGGTTGATGAGTCCATACGTCACACATGGTGTGAGGCGTTGTCTTATAAAGTTAGAAAGGAACGTACTCCGACAAATCTCTTCCCTTTCGAATGTGCCTTTCGCTTCTTTCGTAGGCAAGTCAAATATAAGTGTAACAAGAATTACCATATGTCAGATTCACACGAGGCACTAAAATGGGCTTTCCAGTAGCATCCCATAACGCTAAATCTCACAAGCACTATTAGATTTGATGGAAGCACAGATATGAACAGTTTCGTCATGTCGAAGAAATTGCTTTAACTCCGTGGCCTTTTCCATATAAATAATTTGACACTCAACACCAAGTCTCCCCAGTCATCAATACTGTGGGGAAACTTTTATCTTGCAACAAAATATTTCATCTATCACATTGAGGGATTTCCCACTGCGGAAATACGTCCCGTAGCCGTTATTGCACTGGTTAAGATGAGCGTTTCGTTTCTCTTGGAGGATATGTATCCTACGGCAATGGCAGAAACGATACAGCTAAATCTGTATGCAATTCAACATGCATTAAAACAAGAGCATGCAGCTTCGAATATCATTTTGGTCCTGCACTTCGATCACCTCCAGAAACCAGATCTGTCGTTGTGCACGGCTAATTAGATGTGGATTCTTCTCTTCAGAGTCGAGAAAGTATCTTACACGTATGTATGCCTGCAGCGAAATTGCTAGGGTTCTATTTGCATGCATGCTGATGCTGTGAGCGACCTCACTGTCTCGGAGGTTGTTTAATAGAGATAACTTTGCAGGTCGACTGTGCTGACTAGGTCTGCTGAGGATTCTGAATTATCTTGATGAATTCAGAATAAATCAAAAGGTCGCTCTTTCTGTGAGACCATTTCTTCTGTGGAGCTTATCTTTTCCTCACGGGCGTGCAATTGAACGTGCTGCAAACAATATCGAAACAATCGATGTGGCCTGCAAGATCCAGTTTTAGTGCCTTTGGACATAGTAATAGCAAACGCTTTAGGAATCATTGAAAATTTAGCTTTGTGGAGACAGCTAGACGTGGTCAGTAGTAGAAACGACAAAAAATCAGCTTCCAACGAGTATGTAACGGTAACGCCTTTCTAAAATGGGACCAGCGCAGCAGATTTTAAAAGGGACTCTCTCCCAGACTATCGCCGTCGGGGCCACAGAAGTCGGCCTTTTTTTTTTTATCTGTTCCTTTGGCAAACGCAGCATGCCCTTTAAAGCGCTGGCTTTTCGGTGCACGACTTCAGTTGTAACGCATAATCAACTACATAATCAACTGGCATTCCTTTTCAGTATTGATGGCCTTACACACTTACCAGAAACGCACGGTCTTCTATGACAGTTTCCATGCAGACTTGGAGATAGGCATGCCGAAAATTTCATCCATGCAGTTGATTATCAACGCACCATGGTTATTACGTTGCTACCGCAGGTTTATTGAAATATTCTGCTCCCTGTTTAAACACAACCTTTGACTACTACATATATACCTTCTCCAAGCGTTTATCATAGGTTGGAAATTGCACTGATGTTTTCATATGGTTCTTCCAACTGCTTCGATGATTGTTATTTTATTTCCGTCGTCTGTCTGTCGCAAAGGTTTGACTTGCACGCTTTAACCACATATTATCTAACTGCTCCGAGGAATAAACTATGTCATAGAAATGCCATGTATTTCCCCATGCTCTGATCCGAGTTTTAACCATAATTTTTGACGGCTGTATATATTTGCTCGCTCCAAACTTCACCATAAGTTGAAAACCGTCGTAGAACCTTTGCGCCTAGTCATAACGCACCACAGTTATCATGACATGTCACTATAGGTTTGTTATACACTCTGCGCCAAGCTTTAAACATAAGTTTTGATTAATATATCCACCATAGAAATATTTAGGCTCATTGGAATGTGTTTTCATATAGTTCGACCTGCCATTTTATATGGCTTTGAAACCATATGGTTCTTGCACCACCTTAACATGGTTGAAGATTGTCAATTAGAGCATGCCATCATGGGTATAGCACTCCGCTCCATGTTCTAGTTGAAAGTTGACCGCCATGCATATATACAAACATTTACGTTGGGCTCCATGCAACGTAAACATTGAATGTTTCTGCGCCATGCTTCCAACGTAAAGTTGACCGTTATATGTGTGTATTGCTCCAAACTTTCACCGTGAATTGACAACGACATCGAACCCTTTTTTCATTTTGCTCGAATATCTTAGTGCCGA
The DNA here is from genome assembly GCA_034641835.2 of Pinus albicaulis. Taxonomy (NCBI): domain Eukaryota; kingdom Viridiplantae; phylum Streptophyta; class Pinopsida; order Pinales; family Pinaceae; genus Pinus; species Pinus albicaulis. The sequence continues at coordinate 8,644 of JAXQQM020089074.1, read as the reverse complement.
GGAGGTTTGAATTATTTTGCTGGCCACTCAATAAAAACTCGCCATTGCCAGTAATGATCGAAGATTGCGCATGATATTCATCTCTGTGGAGGTGCTCCTCTTGCCAGCATCGAAGAATGCAACCTTCAAGGGGGTGTAGAGGGCGTTATCCTCGTGCTTATCATCTCTCGAACCGAACGTAGAAGCGAGGCATAACGTTGTTTGAAATTGATTTGATTTCAAGAGTATATATCTTCCCATAAAATTTATCTGACAAGCGTAACACCTTTACACGTAACACCTTTACATGTAGGCAAGTATCCACGTGCCAGACATTGGTTAGTAATCAACGTGTCTCGTGCTCATTGCTTGGCCCACAACTCCAACCACAGGGCCTCTCACAGTTTATGTCATTGCCAAGAAATAGCTGGTTGAATCAACACATAGATAGTGTGGTGAAATGCAAGTAGCTCAACACATGTAGGCCACAATCAAGGCAAGCTAAATCATACAAGTGAGAGCGCTTGACACTTGTGAAGAGTGCCTAAAATCTTTAAACGCTGCCTCCGAACATAACAGAATGCCACCCAACGATTTCCGTCCTTCGGACCGGGTCTTCCTCATAGAGTGCAAGGCAAATTTTAGGTTCCAATGAATAACGCTACATAGGCCGTGTGCGCTGATACATAGAGGCCAAATCGTAACTACAGTGTTGCATCAGTCAATCATGAACTTTCTTCGATCCTTCGTCCGAATGAAAATGCACTGCAACATCTTCCAACTGAAAATAATGTTAACTTACTCCTCCATCTCACTTGTGGGTGCATCCTTGTCATCTTCCTTACCCATGGTCTTCAAAGTTGGCCTTATGTCTCATATCCATGTGAGCGGGCCATGTGGATGAATGTGTCATGGTTCACAGCTGTGACCTTGTCATTGAGCTTAATCTTGTTCCCCTCGGTGCCATGACAATCATAGATTAGTTTATCAGTCGGGGGATTGACCTGTATAAACAAATGTGGTAACATTGAATAGTTCACAAGATTTTAGAGAACTGTGTCTCCTGCATGGACAAATGAGTAGACTGCGTGAGCCTGGATGGCGCTAAAACAAAGTGCTCCGGACAATCCATGATGCAGCGCCTAACAAGTACAATGGTGCTTCTTGTAGGTGCTGTATAAGAATCTTTGATACAAGTGATTGCACCAGCAAACACCATCATGAGGGCTAGAACCCACGAGGCTGGGGATAGATCAGCCAGGATGTCACTGATCGTAGGTCTAAGCAATCCACTCTACCGCCTGCTTGCGTAGGGAACTCACTTAAATATACCCAAATTTTGGGTGGTGTTGTAGCGGCTACAAAAAATGGCGAACCATTGGTAGGATCCAGCATCTCTGTCAATATCACCACAATAGTCTGAGTCCGGATAATAATGCTAGGGAATATTGAATAAGTTTCGTGCGTACCCTTTGTATTACTTTAGCCCTTTACAGGTATGCCTAATCCTTGTGCCTCAACTAAGTCCCGCTAATCAGAAACACATCAAAGAGACGACTCACAAACGCCAGTAGCTTGTTGATGATGTGAAGAGCAAGGCAGTGGGTTTATTATTTTCAGGATTTTTTAAAGTAAGTTTCTGGTGTTGCTCCGCTGCCAGCAGGCCTAGACAGTACCCCGGCGGAGTCACTTCAAGAAATCACAAACGTTGCTCCGCGGCCAGTGAGCCTGGTCAGTACCCCGGCGGAGTCGTTGCATTACCTCTCTGCGCAGGAAGCCTTTCTCGATCCTTTACCCTTATTTGTTTCATGTGCTTATAGCACTTATTTACATGTGCTCATGGCACTTATTTTCAGCAATGAGGGATCCCGATCAATTTTACGAAAGAGACAGAGGCAATTTCTCACGGCGTAAACCTAAAGATAATCCCATTTGCTTCATCCTCGTGCCAAACCTTCACATCCCATTCACCACAATAGGCGAAGCGCGCAGACAAATCATTAAAAACTCCAAGACGATGCTGGGCACAAAGTTTAGACTTACGGGTATGGGCCATTTCAAACTCATTTGGTCTCCCACAAACAACCGGCTCGTATCTCCCTAGCTAAATGATTTTAGACTCATAGGCATCTTGTTGAGAATGCGACTTCAATGACTCGTCCTAAGAGAAAGTTGCCTCTTGAGATAGCCACCACCACCTCACGCCAAAACAATGGAGTTACTGCTTCAGCAATCGGGGCAAAACAAAACTGCAAGGTGATAGGGTTTCAATGAGGGCTTGTGCAGCGGCAGGCGACATGACAGAAATGATGTGAGGAAGAAAGAGTACGACGCAATGAAATAGGCGATGCTTAAGATGCAATGCAACGCCATGTGTGAGAACGATCAACCAGTTGTAGGTGGAAAAGAGGCGTAATACAAGCAATGATTATTTATGCAGCAACAAGCAACTGAAAAGGAAATGAAAGAAGACACTTGTAACATGATGTTGCCTAAGATATTAATCGTAAACAAAACAACAAAACAAACTTTTAACCTATGAAGTAAAAATTTGGCAAGTAAACCTAATTAACTTTGAACTAAAAATTTTATTGCAGGTCCTAGCTAGCCTACACCTAAACCCTAGTTTAACCAATGATGCAGTGAGGCTATGTAAAATCAGTTTTCCAGTGTAGCCACCGCATTAGTTCCTGACCTGCAAGAACAACAATGATCAGGATCAGAGCTAGCATCCAAAAAAGTGAAGTAGCAACAAATCTTACCTGAGGAGCAGGTGCCACGATAAGATGATCAGAGATACTTACCAAATAACATGCCAGAATAGATTGTGCAAGCTAAATCCCATTCTCATCTTGATAACCAGCAATATGTTCTTGAAACTCAACATTATTGATAAATGACACAAAATCATTCATGGACGATCCTGGATTTGAGGGGTGATGGGTAAGCCAAGTCCTATTTGCAAGCACATTCACTGAATGGGGTTGGTCGAGCGAACCAGCATACTCATTATGGTAGTGAGGATCATCAGTTTTATGGAATGGAAACAATAAGCAAGTTCCAGGCGAATTATAGATGCATGCGCATCCAAGCGTAGAAACCCTAGTTTCGAAAACCCTAGTTCAGGGTTGCTCTTGGATTTGGTCAAGGATTTGAGGATCCGAACCCACTTTTAGTGGGGGCTGCAATTCCTTTCCTTTTTGAACAAAATCCAGACCTTCGAGCGGGGGGTTTCCCAACGTTGATTGCTTGGCGAGATAAACAGGCGAATGAGCGTGATCATCAATTGTAGTGATTGGAAAGATGTCAATGGGATTTGTATCAATTTGGTCGAATGTTTGCGCACTGACAGATTGATAATCCAAAATGTCGAATTCTCCAGATTTGCCAGGGTGGGGTGAATTCAACGCGTTTATGTTGGAAGGAGCATGGTACTGGGAAATTGTCATTTCAGAAACGTTCGGCGGAAGCTGACGCATTTCTATTTTCTAGTGGGTACTTGAATCTTCCTAAAGCGGATCATCGAATTCAGGTGTCTTCGTATGGTCAGCAAAGAGATTTGAGTGACGGTCGTCAGCGGTATGATTGAATATGTTTTCAGATAAGGAGTGATCGCTGCAACCATCGGTTTGGTCAAGTTCGGTACCTGGCAAGTTAGGCTCCCTGGGGTTTACCAACTGGGATGGATCGATAACGGGGACATCCTGAAGTTGCCCAAATAGGAAATCACTCGCATGGTTGTCTAAAGATTCTGAGTGAGACAGATCAGATTTAAAAGATTCATCGATTTTAGACTGTGATTGTGAAACACCACCTGCGTGCTTATGATTTTCGCCAATACCAGTATAAGAAAACTCTGAATGTCTAGACAAATTTACTGGTGTGGCGGGATCAAGAAACAAACTAGGGAACAATGAACGAAAAGATTGAGTCGCAAGGGCGTTAACCCTACAAGGCTTTTCAACACGTGCATCCGTGTCATTCAAAGGACACAAAGATCTGGCAGACCTTGTAAGGGAATCAACTTTATGCGGGGTAGGAGTCGATTCATAATCCGTATGTGAACCAGATTCATAGTCTGAATGTGAACTAGATTCATCATCCGAATCTGAACCAGATTCATAATCCAAATATGAACCAGATTCATAATCCGAATGTGAACCAGATTCATCATCCGAATGTGAACCAGATTCGTCATCCGAATCTGAACCAGATTCATAATCCGAATGTGAACCAGATTTAGGACTCAGTCCAGGGAGACATCGAGTGGGCTCAGGGTAGGTTTCATGAGCCAAAAGAGATAATGAGCCACTGGGGTGTTCAGATTCAACATGGTACGTGAAAGACTCAAAGTCAGAACAACCGTTTTCTTGTGGGTTATCATAGGGAACACTAGGCTCAGGTCGGGTTGCTAACTGAAATGGTTCAAGGGAAACGAGAATCGCATGCGCGAACTGTTCTCTTAACAACCTCCAATCGACATCCTTTTCAGGGAACTCAAAACAATAATGAACGAATCTGATAGAGAACTCATCTAAAGATTCCTGAGGTTCCATTCTGATGTCATTTATCTTTAGTAAAATGTTATGAAAATCATACCTGTGAAAAGCTTGTTGTAATTCACTGGCGAGTTGTTCAAATGAATGGATGGAAGATTCCGGCAAAGTGCAGCACCATTGCTTAGCGGGACCTTCGAGAGTGAGGAAGAAAAGCAAACAAATGAAACCTTCATTTTCAATTTCGTAGCACTCACCAAAGTCGTCGAAATCTAAAAGGTGTTGGGTTATGGGTACCCCATTTTCACCATCAAATTTTAACTGGGACAAGTGATACATAAGTTTATCGGGGATGAAGTATCGAGGCTCATAAAACTCCAACAAACATCTCGGGAGAATGATTTGGGAACGAGACATTACAGATATGAGATTAACTGCAGGCTCTAAGGGCTCATCTTGTCATCTGGCCCCCCTTCTTGTTAAACATATGGTCAGAGGTTCAGGCCCTCCTCCTAGCGCCAAATCTGTTGACAGGAAAATTAGTCCAGCCAACAGTAGGGGATCTCCCCGATAGAAAGTCCCTATTAGACCTTGAACCGTTTGGAGTAGGGATCCCGTCCGGGGTGTGGGTCCGGCTACCGCTTATGACGCCTTCCCTTTGGTCTCAAAAGAACCTGATTGAACCTGCGAACATACACTTATTCACATGATACAGAATACAGGATTGATGCATTAAACACGAATTAAACAATATGCGTAGCAAGATCATAAATAAAGCATGTACACCTCAGGAGATGTCATTAGCAACACATCTTTGGGGGTAATGCTTATAAGGTAGTCTGACCACAAAAGAAATAGTTCTTTATGATGAGATATCCCTTTACTTTCTGAAAGATAAAATGAAATGCTAACAAAATAGTTCATTAACATTCATTAATAGAGCAGATGATAAATTGAACATCATTAATACAACACAGATAGCCGTGACGCATAAATGATGACATGAAGAGTGCAGCTTCATTAATCATAGGATGTTCTGAAACTGTACAAGGAATACACACAGTGTTCGCACAGCAAAACACATCATAACCATAGGGTGTTTTAACAAGAATCTGTAATCATATGCACAAGAGTATAATCTTTCAATACAATGCCATGTAGCTCTTGAGTTTCCAAAAAGAAAATCCCCCCGTTTACAAGCTCCCGCAGGAGTATTTATAATGCAGAAACTGCCCTTCGGGTTTCCTTGATATTTCATCTTCCTGACCATTGGGCTGCCTTGCGACCTAGTCCTTGTTGCGACCTACGACCTTCCTACTGTTGCGACTTGCGACCTGCGACCTGCCTGCTGTTGCGACCTGCGACCTGCCTGGGTCGCGGGGTCGCAAGTTGAAAGAAAATGAGAGAATGCGACCTTGCGACCTTGCGACTAGGTCGCTGGGTCGCAGGGTCGCAAAAGGTTAAAAAAACATAGATATGCGACCTTGCAACCTTGCGACTAGGTCGCTGGGTCTCTAGGTCGCAAAAGGAGGAAAACCAAAGAAATGTGACCTTGCGACCTTGCGACTATGTCACTGGGTCGTGAGGTCGCAAAAGGCGGAAAACCAAAGAAATGCGACCTTGCGACCTTGCGACTAGGTCGTTGGGTCGCGAGGTCGCAAAAGGCAGAAAAAATGAAGAGGTGCGACCCTGCGACCTTGTGACTAGGTCGCTGGGTCGCGGCGTCGCAAAAGGTGGAAAAAATCACAGACGTGCGACTTACGACCTCGCCAGATCTACAAGTTATTTGGAGTTTTGCCAGCATCTGCTTGTTCTGAAAATGTCTCCTTGTTTGCTGGGGAAAACCTTGGCTCTTATGTGCAAACAGAGTGGTTCCTCCTGCAATAAAATAACACAAGTCACATAAATAATGCTAAGGGCATTTTAATCAATTGTAAGAATGAAAATAACAACTTAGACCCCTGTGTGGTCAGCTACTGAATCGTCGGAGAGAATGGCTAGGGTAAGCTTTCTCTGTATCCTTTCTTCAGTTACCGTAATCCCAATTAGCGTAGCTATGGGCCGAGTTTGGAATGCAGACCAATGGAACGGAAGTGTTGATTTGGGCAACATGCTGCTTGTGTCCTCCACAACAAAAACTGTGACGGGCTTCCAATGATACGTTCATCATGTTCGAAAGTTTGCGCCAATATATTACTGAGGGAATGCCCCTTCGAAATGGGGTTGATGAGTCTCAATGCTGTCATGACAGGTAAGGTGAGGGCGCTGCTCCTTAGTGAAGTTGCAGGAAGGTACGCACTCCGACAAATCTCTTGCCCTTCGAACAGCTTCTGCCTTCGTGGTGGCAAGTCAGGTCATAAGCAGACCAGCACCATTGCTATGCTGTATTCCCACGATGTTAACTAAAAGAGTCTTCCAAAGAACATCCCATAACGCCAATCTGCTGGTTACTTATTGAGATTTGATGGAAGCACAGATATGAAACAGGTTTCGGTCATGTCGAAGAAATTCGTTTTAACCTGCGGCCTTTTCCATATAATAATTTGACACTGAATGCCAAGCTTCCCCGAGTTAGCAACTTTGCAGGGTGGAACTTTTGTCTTGCAACGAATATTTCTCATCGTATCGAGGGATTTTCCCTTTGCGGAAATACGTCCGAAAGTAGCGGGTATTACACCTTTGGTTAAGATGAGCGTTTCGCTTCTCTTGGAGGATCTGTATCTTATGGCAATGGCAGAAACGATACAGCTGAATCCGTATGCAATTCAACATGCATTAAAACAAGAGCATGCAACTTTGAATACCATTTTTGGTCGTGCACTTCGATCCCACCTCCAGAAACCAGATCTATCATTGTGCAAGGCTAATTTTATGTGGGTTCTTCTCCTCTGAGTCAAAAAAAGTCTCTTACACGTATGTATGCCTACAGCGAAATGGTTTAGAGTTATATTTTCATGCATGCTGATGTTGTAAGTGACCTCGGAGGTTGTCTAACGGAGATAACTTTGCAGGTCGAACGTGCTGACTAGGTATGCAGAGGATTCTGAATTATCTTGGTGGATTTAGAATAAATCAAAAGGTTGCTCTTTCCGTGAGCCCATTTCTTCTGTGGAGTTTATCTTTTCCTCACGAGCGTGCAATTGAACGTGCGCAAACAATATCAAAACAATCGATGTGGATGCCAAGGTAGGTTTCGAGTGCCTTTGGACATAGTAACGGCAAACGCTTTAGGAATCATTGAAAAATTAGCTCTGTGGAGACAGCTAGACGTGGTCAGTAGTAGCAACGACGAAAAATCAGCTTCCAACGAGTATGTAACGGTAACGCCTTTCTAAAATGGGACCAGCGCAGCAAATTTGAAAAGGGATTCTCTCCCAGACTATCGCCATCGGGGCCACAGAAGTCGGCCTTTTTTTTTATCTGTTCTTTTGGCAAACGCAGCATGCCCTTTAAAGCGCTGGCTTTTCGGCGCACGACTTCAGTTGTAACGCATAATCAACTACATAATCAACTGGCATTCCTTTTCAGTATTGATGGCCTTACACACTTACCAGAAACGCACGGTCTTCTATGACAGTTGCCATGCAGACTTGGAGATAGACATGCCGAAAATTTCATCCATGCAGTTGATTATCAATGCACCATGGTTATTACGTTGCTGCTGCAGGTTTATTGAAATATTCTACTCCCTTTTTAAACACAGCCTTTGACTACTACATATATACTTTCTCCAAGCGTTTATCATAGGTTGGAAATTGCGCTGATGTTTTCATATGGTTCTTCCAACTGCTTCGATGATTGTTATTTTATTTCCGTTGTCTGTCTGTCGCAAAGGTTTGACTTGCACGCTTTAACCACATATTATCTAACTGCTCCGATGAATAAACTATGTCATAGAAATTCCATGTATTTCCCCATGCTCCGATCCAAGTTTTAACCATAATGTTTGACGGCTGTATATATTTGCTCGCTCCAAACTTCACCATAAGTTGAAAACCACCGTAGAACCTTTGCGCCTAGTCATAACGCACCACAGTTATCATGACATGTCACTATAGGTTTGTTATACACTCTGCGCCAAGCTTTAAACATAAGTTTTGCTTAATATATCCGCCATAGAAATATTTAGGCTCATTGGAATGTGTTTTCATATAGTTCGACCCGCCATT
>JAXQQM020059263.1:0-41631 GCA_034641835.2 Pinus albicaulis | reverse complement strand
CAAACCAAAATATACTTAACAACTAGCCTAAAATTAAACATACAAAGCGAACATGCTTACATCCTTAGCATAATAGAGAGAGCCCTCTCTGAGTCTAGGAAGGCTAGGTCCTAGGACTTCAAAGATTGGTCTGATGTTACCTTGTCATTTGGTTTACCAATCTGCCAAATTACGGGACTCCAACGATTTCACCAGAGATTTTGTCCAACAGGGAGTTGTATAGTGCAGTATATTCCGATAGGAGAATAGGTGGCATCCTCACTAAAGCTGTGGGAAAGACAAAGTCTGTCTACTTCAGAGATAAGATGGGGATTATCAAGAATCCATTTCAGTAGCATAAGTGGACAAATGTAGAATTGAGAGGGAGCTGCAGTACAGATGAGGCAGTGACAGTGGTAGTGTCATGGGTAGCAGTACAGAAGGCAACAATGCAACAGATGAGGGGCAACAGTAGTAGGGGATCAGTAGTGTAGAGGGTGCTTCAGAGTCAGAGCAATATGCAACAGACAAATTTCTAGAACACTTTCCTTGCTAAGAGGGAGTGTTGATTTTTGTAGCATCGGAAAGTGTCTAAGTCTCAAAATTTGTGAGGAGGCTTGGATATCGGTATTATAAAGAACCCAAAAATCATTTGTGGAAATTCCACTCAATTTATGTTTTATTAAAATAATTAATTATTTTAAAGAGGACCCTAAGTCTAAACTTAGGGAAAGTATATAATTAATGGGTATAAATAAAACAGAGTGTGAATATTCTAGAGAACGAAAATCAAGTCAAGATTTAATCTTGGCCATTGATTAGACTTCTAATCAGGGTCGTTGATTTGTCAATGAAAATATTATAAAAGAAGACTTGAGAGCCATTTGGAAAGAAATCCGGGCACACACTCTGTAACCCGAGTGAAGTTGAGTATGAAGGAATAGAATTTGATTTCAAAGGGAGAGTTGCAAGGCAGAGGAAGCAAAGGGCATCAACAGTGTTAGGGCTCGAGGGAAGAAGGATGCAGAAGGGTAGAGAGGCAACACAAAGGAGCAACGCAGAGGGTACACGCAGTCTCACACGGGCTCTGCGCAGACAAGCACACAGGGGTGATGCATTACGGGTTAGTGAGTCCCTCAGGTGTCGGGAATTCTCCCAAGGTCTTAGAGAATTCATGTCAGGTGTTTTCTAAGAAGTTTCTTTATTATTCTACCAGTCTTTCCTTGTAAAGAATTTGTTGCTGAAGATTAATATCTAAACCCTCATCTGTTGCACTGGTTTTCCCACATTGGGTTTTTCCGGGGACGATTGTCCAAAAATAACTGTCATTGTGATTGATTCTTGTGCTTGCATTTTACTGTCTTTTCTCTATATGTACTTCATTGATAACTGCAGTAGTGTTTATCGTCGAAATTTACTGGAAGGGTTTTGTAAATAACTTATTGTGGAAATAAGTAGGAGAAATAAATCTATAACTGTAGTAGAATTTCAAAATTGAAATTTTCACAGCTAGCTGATCTTGGATCGCTTGCAATTTGATAAGGAAGGGGTCGATTTCTTCTCCCTTCTGCATCTGAAACAATCTTAGCTGATTCTCAAGCAACATCCTCTGCTGTACGGAAGTTCCCTGGTACATAGTGGTCAAGGCCTCCCACATTTGCCTTGCTGTGCCCTTCTAAGCAATATGTGGGATGACATGATCCTTGACTCCGTCCATGATCATGCGTTTTGCTTTAGCCAGGGCCTCCTCGTACTTCTTGAGAGGATCAACATCAACTAAAACAACAATCGTGTTCAAGGCATGATCCTTGATGCGATGTTCATCCAAAACTGCCAGGATCCTGGCCTTCCAGATGACAAAGTTGGATGCTCCATCCAACTTGTCTTGATCCCTCAATCCATTTGCGGCCATCTCTGCTCAAAAAATGTCAAACAAGTTCTCTTCTCCCTCTTTTCTGCTGCCCTAGCAAAACTCGGATCGAGATTTCTTTGGCGCAAGAAACCCTCTAAGGAACAAGCTCCCTCTTAATATTGATTTCCTTCATGGAAATCCTTCTGCCAGCTGATGTCGAAACACTCCTCTTTGATCTTCTCTTTGCTGTTGATCAACATTGGATCTAGATTTCTTGGCGATAAATCTTCCGAGGAACTCCTTCCATCTACTTTGCTTCTACCCCACTAGACACTATTCTGCACAAACAGAAACAATGCCCCACCAACAACTCCAAATAGAAATCATACTGCTCTTCCAGCCACGACAATCGGATATTTGAGACTCAATAGCCTGCAGCAGACCTTATTTTAATCTCTTAAATTTTACCCTTAATTTCAGGGAATTTCAGAGTTTTTGTTGGAGAGAAAGACTTAGCTAAATCAACTAATAGGGAATCACTGCTACAATTATCAACCTGTTAATGAATACATTTTAAGTCATCCTTTCATCATAAATGAATCTAAACATATATCAATATAAGTCAACAGTAATACAATTTGATGCAGAGCAGTAATGAAATTTCTATTTTTGCATAAGGAACTAATCTATACATGGGAAATACCTGGAATACAGGAGTTGATTTAATGGTGGCACTCCTCCTGTGACGTTGTTGACAGATTGAACATTTCACCGAAACAATATAGTCCTCCTAGCCGATCTAGGAACAATCCTAGATCCAGAAGATCACTCTTCTGCCCCTGTGCCCAAAATCCCAAGGACGATGAGACTCCCTTCCAAACACTTCGTATCCTTCAATCCTTTCTCTGGACAGAATGTAGAATTTTCCTCCCCAAAAGACCATCCCCACCTCCTTCACATCCTTTCCCTTATATTCCTTTTTCTCCACCCCCCCAATTCCCGTAGATATTATCTCATTTATGAGGGTGGGTATGCATTTAAGGAGATATTATGTTCATTTAATGAGATATTTAACTTAGAGATAAGGTTTTGGGGTTAAGTGTATGAAATATCCATTTTGAATCCTTATCTAGATACGTAGAAGTGATGGCTTTATGTAAGGTCTTAATTTGAATTTAATTTGTATTAGGTTTGTTTTTATCTTAATTAATTTGCCTTAATTAATTATATTATTACTTTATTCGTTCACCCATATATAATTTTTTTTAACTAAATTATAATCTAGTTTTCTTAAATAACACTCTCCCATGCCTGTTGAGATTAGATTATATCATGGCGAGATAAAATATATAGTAATATTAAGTTCGTTATTCTCACTTAGGTAGCCTTAATACTAGTGCGGGGTATGCGATATAGGCATATGTAGCTATCACATGCGTATGTCGTATACTCGCTAATGTTATTTCCTTACTTAACACTAAGTTTGGGTTACTACACTCCCGCGCTAGCCCAACAACCATTGCATTGCCTCCGTAGCCTACAACGGCCACCTTAGCAGTCGACGACGCAGCCCTGGCGTGAGCCCCTCCGGGTGACCGGCCACCCTTCCCTTCCGCCTTTTGGTTCGGGTCACTCAGACAACCGCTTCCCCGCATCAACTTCTTCCTCGTCCTTTGGCCCACTGTAGTCACTCTTGACCCGCAACCTAGCTCTCATACCATGTGAGTTTTTTGAATTTAAACCGAAATCCCACGCAAGAAAAACCGATTTTAAATTATCTACTTGTGTTTATTCCATTAACAAGTTATTTTTTTGAATACTTCAAGAAAATATCAATGTAAATACACCGTGTTCTCTACACCAATATATAGATCAAGAACTTAAAAATAAATGAAGCAATCACACAAAGGACATACATATTTTAGACAAAATGCCCTCGGAAAAACCCAATGCGGGAAACCAAAAGATTCCGAGTACAACTAGGGTGCCTAAATCTGGATTCTGCCTACCCAATAGAGAAGTAGAAAACCTTGGCATACGTACAAAATAGTGAGTTTTACCTCACAATCGCAACCCCTACGATCCGGATCGGAACCGGTGAAACTTGAGCCGCCCCGCCGCAAAGATGCACGTAGGCCTCGCGTGGGTTTGGCCGAGACTCCGCGTCACTCCCTTATCCGTGCCGATCTCCGCACTTAGAAAATCAACACCAGGGCCCTCCCAGCTCAGAAACCCCGATCTACAGCAATTTTCGGATTGTCTCTTGAATGCTCTGCGCTGCCCCTACGTGAGCCCTGCATCAGCCCCTCTGGGGACTGCGTCACCTCTCCTAGTGGCTGAGCTGCTTCCTCTGCGTCTCTGTTTCCCTTGCTTTGCTATGTACTCTTTGTCCTCTGACCAACAATTGCTTCTTCCCCTCTCTGCTGCAACTGAATCACTTAGATCTTATCTTCGTCCGAGCACTGCTCCGTCAAAAGAATTCGATCTCTAGATTCATTTTGTGTGTTCTCAAACTGGCCCTCAAGCCTTCCTTTATACTTTTCTTTTTGATGAATCAACGACCGTGATCTAATCCTTAATCAACAGCTAAGATTAAATTAGACTTGATCCTCATCACAGAAAAGCTTCTCACCCACATGTTAAACTAATTCACTTTAATTATTTAAATTCCCTAAGTTTTAACTTAGGCTCCATTTAAAATAATTAATTATTTGAATAACTTGAACTCTGGGCGGAATTTCTTCAAATGATTTCCGGGTCTTGGAGATCTCATGTGTTCTAGCCCCTCCACAAAATTTCTGAGCTAGAGCACATCTGATGTTACCCAAAAATCAACAAACATGATAAGCTGACTTGGTATTTTAGGTTGAGCGGAACTCCAATACATTCCTTCTATTAGTGCTTCTATAACACTGGGCCTCTAATCTTCCAATTCACTGAGATAGGATTTAGACATCAAGGTGATCATAGGAGGAACCAACATTACTTACTATTTTTTATTTTTTACTTTTTAGGGAGTTCCACGCATATGAAAACACTAATACCTGTAAGTGATATGTGGCATTTGCATCTGTGGTTGCAAGTTCCCTCGATGGAATCAAAACATCCACAACCTAAAGTTTGCTTGCCTAATTCAAGAGAATGATCACTACATTGAACACATGAGGAAGGAAAAGAACTTGCTAGCCATCATTGTGCCTCTATTATGGGATGATCACTACATTGAACACATGAGGAAGGAAAAGAACTTGCTAGCCATCATTTTGCCTCTCTTATGGGACGCATCATCTCCAAAGCTATGCTTTTGGCATACCGAAGAGGAATTCGAGTTGTGCACTCAGCAATTTAATTTATGATGACTGAAATAACAAGAAATAGGGTCTGCGGATGCAAGACTCACCTGCAAAAGAGTGAAAAGTCATTTGGAAAACATTACCATTTGAAGATGATCTCAAAGAGTATTATCAAATTGATGATTGTTGGTTAAAATCAGTGAATTTCCTACTACTGGTTTGCGGATACAGATTAACCTCCATGTGGAGAAGTAGAAATTTTCTCCTAAATATAAACCGATAGATAGGAGTCCTTGGTATTCCAGCTAGTTTGCATCAACAAGAAGGCATATTTCCTTGAATCATAAATGATAGACATGTAGACTAAAACTTCACTCTACTACATGATAGCATAAGCTTTTCCCATCCTCGGTGGGCATTAGAATAAAACAATCTTTTCCAGCCATGCAACTTTGCCTTTAGTGATTTAGCAGCCTCATCTTCATTCATGCACTTAGCCTAAGGAAAATGAGGAACAGGGAGATTAAACCAAAATAGAGTATTTTCCAGAAATCAAAGGGATGTTTGGCTTCAAATTACATCACACTGAAAAATAAGTGTACAACAAAATCATCTATAACTTCACATTTTACCTGGCACAGAAGGCATTCCAAAATCATCAACATTATTAACAAGACACAGTTTGCAAAATGACTTATCAAAGCTTCCAAGCTCTGAAAGTAATATTGGTGGTAGTTCATCTCTAATGGATGCCATTGAATGTTGTCAAATGAGGAATCCTTTTAAAAGACGACAATATAGTGTGGAGTAGAGTGCTGTGTAGATAGTTTCTGTTTTTTACACAGTTCATTTTCTCAATATCTCTGCATTTTGGTGAGTTCTCATTCAGAGATATGGATACCACTAGGAAAGATACACATGCAAACTATATTGTTTTGATTTAATGCAAGAGCCTCCAAGCAATATGCATGCATGCTCCATTTGTAACATGAATAAGGATTCTCAGGAGGGATACTTCGTGGATGCTTTCTATAGATGGGCATGTTACAGCAAAATATAACACCCTAGTGCTAGGCCACACTAGACCCCCTACAAAAATGGGATCCACCACCATTGTCACCTCAATAGCGAATTCCCCTACTGTTTTGTGGGAAGATGTTATACCCACAATGGAGACTTCCCCAACAGGTTCTTGAGATTATGTAACTGAAAAATTGCATAGGATAAATACTCTCCAAGGACCCTGCTATATAAACACTCCAGAATAATCTTCACTAAAGTATGGCTTCTGGTGGAATGAAGTAGTGAGGTCAATGAACTGATAGCCCTAGATAGGCTTTGGAGAATGACCAAAGAGATTCCCAAACACACAATACTATGAATTTAAGGATTTTACAAAAGTTTAAGGTGATGGAACATGAGAGAACAGTGCCTTGACTTATCAATGAAATTATGGGCATATGGAGTCTGACAAGGAGTGGGTCAATAGCTAAAGACCTTGGATGGAGAAGGAAAATTGAGAAGGATAAATTCTTGATATAACCCTAGCTACTTTCCAAACTAGGAGACTTAGATCAAGGAATGCAAATTTAGTTTTCTTGATAGATACTTGATGACAAATTTTACATATTAAGACAATAGAGTTCATAAGAAATATTGAAATTTTAATATGGCATATGAAAAACCCTAATTCAACAATTGCAGCAAAATGGAAGACAATACTCACAATAAAACAACACTATTCACCCAAGCATCACTTGGTCAATCCATAGAAAGTTCCTCTAATCAAAACATATCTTTCCCAAGACAATTTGCCTCACTTGAAATATCCAAAGCCAAAATTTACAAGAAAAACCACAAAAATTTCAGATTGCCATGTGATTTGTCCCCCAAAACTACATGAAAAAATAAAAGAAGTGCACCTCTATTTATGGAGGAGGTGATCAACTTCCACCATAATAAAATAATCTTTTTCTAAGATAAGATCCCCTAAATTGGCCTAAGTAGGTGCGATAAACCCTTTCTTCAAATTAATTAATAAAAAATAATACAATTGGGGCTTCTAGAGCTGTGTGTAGACAATATATGGGCATAAACCTCAAAATATGACCCTTTTTCCCAAATGAAGGGAAATATAAAGGGTGTTAAAGTAGCGTCCAGCTTCTAAACGCCCTTCAATAGCATAACTTTATCCATAATCCTCAAAGCCATCGTCCATCAGCCACTAAGCAAGCTCCAACTTGAGCACACAAGCTCCCAAGTGGTCTCCAAGGCAGGCACATCTGGCTCATTTAAAGGTGGGGCAACCTTTTCCTTTTTCCTTTGGATCCTTGTGAGCCGTGTTGAGAACCCCATTTCTGCCATGTGGTAATTGTACATAGGAATGAGCCCTTCAATAGGCAATCCCTATAAAACAAGGGAATTCTCTACATGCACAAGCCAACCCTTCATAAAATTTACTGGATGTGTATGAGTCACCTTAAATTAAGATTGTCTCCAAGCTGATTTTTGGCCCAATTCAGGTCAGCCGAACATTATCCTATAATTATAAAATACACCAACAGGTCATCTACAGCCATAGGTTGTCCCCAATGTACTGAATTCCAGCATTTATACACTATTTTTTAGGTTGGCCCTGCATAGTTCTAATTCCAGCACACCTGTGTGTGTGTGTGTGTGTGGAGAGACCTTATTCATCATTTCATTATTTTGTTGGGCCAAGGATCACTGTGGTGATTTCAGGGTTGAGGGCTTCCACAAGTGCGCACGTCTTAAAATATTTACTAGGGAGGCTCTGCAATTCAGGTTCTGAAATTAGGTGCTGATTTCCATAGGCTTGAGGCAGGTAACACTCTGATGATTATCTTATCTTGGCCTACTTCCTGGAGGCTAGAGAACCAGGGCTCGCTCTTCTGAATGTTCTTCATTACTGAACCTCCTCTTCACAATATTACTATATTATGCATAATAGCAGGGATGGTACAGGATCCTGCAAAACATTGCAGGACTATTATGGGTGTTGTAATGATGTCATGGACTGCAGCATAGTCATTAATCCATCATCGTCATCATTTTCAAGAAGTGGGAACATCGTAAAATCACAGCTCTGCTTATGAATAAGATTGATATCTTGTAGTTGTCATTAACGACTAGTCATGTTGGTGCCCTCCAAACTGCCACTAATGAAAGCTCAGCATGAATTCTAATGGAACCAATAGAATGACCCATATTGTGATCCATTCAACTGTTGGTGATGCAGCTTCATTCATATGTCATTTTTCCTCATGTAGAAAAGACAACCCCACATCTTAGGGTTACCCATATATTCTTGCAGTTGTATAGACTCTGTTAGTACAGATCTAGCACAAAACCCAAGGGATGGATCTATCCACTACTATTGGATGAAGCAATCGGTTTGCAGCTATTTACAAATCGTTGTATTCCTCCTTGGAAAGTATTATTAAATGTGATAAGAATCACTCACCTTTGTCTTCAAATGTAGCAGATTATTGTTGGGCTGAAAGAGCAACTAGTGGAGAATGACTCGCTGTCCAACTCTTTTACCTCAAATGGGCTGATACAACAGATACTATTATGTGCACCTGTCTCTTGCAATAGCTGGATATTCAACCAATAGGGCAGCAGAACTTGCAGACCTTTGCAGTGCTGAATATGTCCTTGACAAAGCATTTCCAGTCTTCATGGAAGCTCGAGCAATAGCCTAGACCATTGTTTCTCTGCTGAGCATTTTCCATCTCCTTCAGTGTTAAGCATGGGCATGAAACAACAAATCCAAATGCCACAACTAATGTTATGGCAGAAACAACAGTTCCTGTAAATGGTGGGTGTTACTCACCAAAAAGTGAGTAACCCATAGGAGAAAAGTTTCTCCTCCTCGAAGATTTAGCCAGCAAGTATCCCTATTGATCAACACTTGACATGATACCATGGGCCATGCACATATATATGCTTTGGTTAGATTTCTTTCTCCCATCCGGAATTCCTTCTTGAAGGAAGGTGGGTCATCCATTGGTAGGTATTTTTTCTGTTTTGTAATCGTATGTTGTGCATATTGTTTTGGGGAATACTAATATGAATCAAGGGGTGATCTATATGATTGGCCAATCTTGAGTATATTCTTGTTCCCACACTTCACCTGGGTGGCTAGTCTTTGGTCCTAGTCTAGTGGGACCTTCTCTAAGGCCTTAGGGTTATAGGAAGGACGCTACTGTGGAGGTTTTGATTGAAGTAGCGTGCCCATGATATTCCATACTTACCACTTTCCATCATTTGCATATTCCATATCCATTCTTTGGGCTATTGGTCATTGGTCATGGGGATTGACACCTTATCATCCTCATCCTTGGCACTAGGTTGGAAAACATTGCCCATGTGATCAATGCAACTAAAAGAAAGATAAAAGCAAAGAAGTCCACAATGAGAGAAAAATGCAATATATGATTGGGACTAAAATTAGCATGGGAACAAAAGCCTAGCGTGAGCTCTACCCCCCTCATTAGCCATCACCTGGTTCCTAGTTCACTTGATGCTCCGCACATTAGAAGGAGCCCTTGTATTGTCCCTACATTGATGAGCAATAAATCGCCTCCTCCACCCAATTTCAAATCTTAGGAGGGGACATCTTTGGCCCATTGTGATAAGGCTCAAGGAGTAGGCTCGCCCACCCTAATGGAGTCTCAAATCTTGGTAAGTCATAAATCCCTAGTATATTTGGGTTACAAGTTGTTGGATATACTCTTGGTTTTATAGTGGTAGTTGCTAGGTTTATTCTTGGACCTCACCTAGATTACTCCAACGAGTTACCGATTCACTATGGTAAAAAAATAAAAATAAATCGCCTCATATTAAAGGGTAACAAATGCTAAATCTATCAAATTCAAGTGAGCTATGCACCCATATCAAACTATTATCAAAAATAGGTAAAAGGCGCATTAGAGGGGTGGATTTTGGTAGGTTGAGGAAAGGGGTAACTCATGTCTCCACGATTTCTCCCTCACATTTATATGGATGTTGGACCACCATTAACTGGTCACTTGGTTATGGCACCTAGCCTTGAAGTCTTGCCCACTCCATTACCACCATCTACACTTGCACTAGTGGATTGATGGGTTGACCTAAGACCACTCACTTCCACTTGGGGGTTGGAAACATCTAATAGGGTTATCTATCTAGCTATCCCAAACATAAAAGAGGGAACACCTATACTGTGAAATTTTCAATCTGAAAATCTACAGTTGCAGTGATAGATTTATTTCTCCTACTTATTACTTCAATAAGTTATTTACAGAAATCTATCAGTAAACTTCGAAATAAATACTACTGCAACATTCACAATTACATATGTAGAGAAGTGAACAGTGAAGAACATAAGCATAAGAACCAATCACTTGTACATAGTTATTTTTGGACAAATGTCCCCGAAAAAACCCAATGCGGGAAAACCAGTGCAACAAATGAGGGTTTTATTAATATTCTTCAGCAAATGAATCTTTATAAGGAATACACTGGCAGATAAAATATGAAAATGCCTGAGACAAAATTCTCGACTCCTCCCGGCAATTTCCTGAAACCTTGATCAACCTCTGTGCCTGTCTGTGTGTTTCTCTGCGCAGTCCCTGCGTTGGACTGCGTAAGTCTGCGTAGGCTCTGCGTGGGTTCACTGCACTGCAGCTCTGTGCTACCTCTTGTGACCGACTGCGTCCCTCTGTCCTTGAGTTCATTCACTGATGACTACCTCCTTCTCCTTCTACTTTAGCAACTCTTCGCCCTGCAACTCTCCCATTGAGATCGAATTTTATTCCTTCATAATTGATCTCCTTCAGGTACTAAGTGTGATCTCCTTTGGAATACTGATGTCCAAGCCTCCTCACAAAGTTTGAGACTTGGAACACTTTCCAATGCTACATAAATCAAAATTCCCTCTTAGCGAGGAAAGTGTTCCAGCAATATGCATGCTGCATGCTGCTCTGCTTTCGAAGCATCCTCTGCGCTGCTGATATCTAGACGTTGCCCCTCATCTGCTGTGTTGCTGCCTTCTGTACTGTTGCCCATGACACTGCCATTGTCACTGCTGCATCTATACTACAACTCCCTCTGAATCCTGATTCTATCCATTCCTGCTACTTGAATGGATTCTTGATCGTCCCCATCTTCTCTCTGAAGTAGACAAACTTGGTCTTTCCCAGAGCCTTTGTGAGAATGTCTACCACTTTTTCTCCTGTTGGAGTGTACTGCAACCGTACAACTCCTCATTGGACACAGTCCCTGATGAAGTGACACCTGATGTCAATGTGCTTCGACCGATCATGAAACACAGGATTTTTAGAGAGCTTGATGCAACTCTGATTATCACATAAAATACTGGTCGCTTCCATTTTCTCCTTTAGTAAGTTCAAAAGTAGTTTTCGAAGCCATATGGCCTCAGACAAAGTTGTGCTAGCTGCCATATATTCAGCCTCCACTGAGCTTAGTGCCAAAAATTTCTATTTCCTGTTGCACCAAGAAGTCATTCTTGATCCTAGACTGAAACAATACCCACTGATACTCTTCCTATCTATTGGACTCTCAGCCCAATCTGCATCGGTGAACCCACTCAACCTGACATCACTGTTATGGGTGTACCTCAATCCAAGCTCGACTGTCCCTTGAAGGTACTTGAGAGCATGCTTGGCTGCTGCCCAATGAGCCCTCTTAGGTTCTACCATGAACTGAATGAGGGTATTTACAGCATAACAGATGTTTGGCCATGTGTTTACCAGATACATCACAGATCCTATGAGCTACCTATACAGAGTAGGCTCAACCTCATCATCTTCAGACGTGTCGATTTTCTTCCAATTGGTGATCATTGGAGTCATCATGGGTCTACAATCCTCCATCTAAAACCTCTTCAGAATCTCTGTAGTATATATTTCTTGACCAAGAAAGATCTCCCCCTTCTGTTGCCAAACTTGCAACCCCAGAAAATGTTGAGATTTTGTGTATTTGGGGTAGCATCAGTTGTGCTCTGGGCCCCAAATTTTGAGGAAGGAGTAGAGTTCACCTGATCTACAAGACCCAGAAATGGATTTGGGGAATTTCATCTGGTTTAGGAGATATTAAATTAATTAATTATTTTAATGTATTTCCTAAGTTAAAAATTAGGAAAATAAAATAATTAAAGTGAATTTAATTAAACATGTGATGAAATTGTCTTAAGTCACACGGATCAAGTTTTCTTTTAATCTTAGCCATTGATTAAAGATTTAATCTTGGTCGTTGATTTGTCAATGAGAAAAGTATAAAGGAAAGGCTTCGGGTCATTTGTAAGATAGACAGGTAGAGCACCTAAGCTAAGCCGAGATTCTAGTGGGGTTGCTAAGAATTCTCAAGTGTTTCGCCTTGCAGAGAGGGGAATTTAGACCAAGGGGATGATGTGATCCCGGAGTCTAGAATACACAAGAAGCAAAGAAGAGACCAGCATGGACAACGCAGAAAGGCGTTAGCCGAGAGTAGCGGTATGACAACAACAAATGTACTCGCAAAGAAGAAGAGGCGGCATCTTTCGGTGGCGCGCGCCGTGGTTTCTAGGCTCAGATCCTGCTGAGTTTTGTAAACCCGTTTGAGGGTGTGGATCACCAATATTTTTGGTCTTAATCGCCCCGTTGAGCGCGCATCTAGAGTTTTCTCCGTAGGGTTTTCCCAGATCTGGAACCCGTAATTGTGTATTCAAAAATATTCTTAATAATAGAGCCCTCCAGCAGCCAGAGACCGGTTTTCCCACATTGGGTTTTTCTGGGGACAGTTTGTCCAGAAATAACTGTCACTTTGTCTATGTGTGCATGTGCTTATTCTAGATCTGAATTGGTAGAGATCCGTTATGTGTTTTGCTTTGATGTTAACTTGAATTTATTCAATTGATAACTTGTATAAGTAGGAGAAGCTTAACCGGATTAATAGAAATAATTTCTACATAAGAATTAAGATTCAGAAATTTCTACATGGTATAAGAGAAATTGTAGATCTAGAAGGGTCACCAGCTGAGGAAACTGAAGGACCTAGCTGCATAAAGCAGCTGGAAAGGCAGCGAAAAAGCAGATCTGAAGGGACAACACAATTTTTAGGAGGAGATTCACGTGTAGGAAGGGTGACGTTGTCCTCAAAGATCGTGTTCTGCCAGTCTCATGGTAAGTCTTTGGTAAGAATATCTGCAACCTGCTCATCAGTGGGAATATACTCAAGCTTCACAGTTCCCTTCTGAACATAGTCTCTAATGAAGTGATATCTAATGTCGATATGCTTTGACCTGTCATGAAATATTGGATTCTCCGTGAATTTAATGCAACTTTGATTATCACAGTATATCACTGAAGGTCTCAACGGCTGACCAAATAAGCCAAACAACATCTTGCGAAGCCATATGGCCTCATAACTAGCTAGACTGGTTGCCATGTACTCTTCTTCCACTGAACTCAATGCTACTCACTGCTGCTTTCGACTGAACCACGACACCACTGTCGAACCCAACCCAAAACAACACCCTAAAGTGCTCTTCCTATCAGAAGCACAACCTGCCCAATCAAAATCAGTGTAACTTGTCAATCTCACTCCATCCCCCTGCCTATAATCCAGACCATACTCCACTGTCCCCTGCAAGTACCGAAAAATGTGTTTTGCAGCAACCTAGTGCACCCTCCTGGGCTCACACATGAACTGGCTCATCGTGTTGACTGCAAAACATATATCTGGTCTGGTGTTGACCAAATACATCAAGGAGCCAATCAGTTGTCTATACAATGTGGGATCCACCAACTCGGAATCTGAAGCGTGAAGCTTCTTCTAGTTGTTTATCATCGATGTTGACATGGATCTACAATTCTCCATATGGAATCTGCTAAGGATGTCCACAATATACTTCCCTTGCCCCAGGAAGAAATTCCCCTCCTCCTGCCACACCTCCAAACCCAAAAAGTAATGCATCAAGCCAATGGCCTTCATCTCAAACTCCGACGCAAGATCTCTCTTGCAATGCTCTATGAGTCTCTCTGCACCCGTAATGACCAAGTCATCCACATACAACACCAAAATGAGAGGCTCCTCACCTATCACAATAAAGTAAATGTTCGGATCTGCGTCACTCTTTGTGAAACCCATCTCCTGCAAGTATGTATCTATCCTGGAGTACCAAGCTCTAGGAGTTTGCTTCAGGCCATAAAGGGCCTTCTTCAGTCTGCACACATGGGACTCTTTCCCATGCACCTCAAAGCCTTGTGGCTGCTCAATGTACACCTCCTCTTGTATGAAGCCATTGAGAAATGCGGTCTTCACATCCATCTAGTGAATCTTCCAACCCATCTCTGCTGCTATCGATATGATGGAGCGAATCGAAGTATATCGAGCCACGGGAGTGAAGGTCTCCTCATAATCAACTCCCTCTACTTGGGAGAACCCTCTAGCCACAAACCTTGCTTTGAATTTCTCAACGCTACCATCTGCAACATGTTTTACCTTGTAAAGCCATCTGGAAGTAACCATGGATTTGCCCTTAGGCCTCGACACCACCTCCCAAACATCATTCTTCATGATAGAAGAATACTCCTCCTGCATTGCCTCTCTCCAAACCTGCTGGTTAGCTGCCTCCTCATAGCTAGAAGGCTTAGAGTCAATGATGTTGGCAACCATTGACATATAGTTACAAAACCTCTCAGGTGGTCTGTTCTCTCTGACCGACCTCTTAGGCCCAGCAACAGATGTGGCCTCTCTCAAGGTATCCTGAAGCCACTTGGGCTTCCTCTTCCCTGAGCAAACTTCTCCCACTGGACAATGAAACTCCTCCTCCTCATCATCAGGAGCCTGAACTCCTTACTGTCTGTCTGCTGTCCTCCTGTCTGAACTTGAACTTGTAGACGCTGAAGTACCTGTGAACTATCCATCAGTGGACTCCCTAGTGAACTGCTCTGCGGACTGCTCTGCATGCTGCTCGAAGCACCACCCCTCTGACTTTGCAAGCCACTACTCACTGATGGACCTGACACCGTAATCGATGTACCTCCGAGTCCTCCTGATCCTTGCCCACTAGATCCCTGTGCCTAACTCAGCTACTCCTGAGGGTCTGGCTGATCCAGATACTCTAACTCTTGTGACCTCCTGAAAGCCCTGTCCTCCTCAAACTTCACATCCCACCTGACAACAACTCTCCTCTGTGTGGGAATATAAATCCGAAAGGCCTTCGAGGTCTCACTATAGCCCACAAAGACACCCTTATCTGCGGTGGGCTCTAGCTTGGTCCTGTTCTCCTTGGGTACATAGGAGTATGCAATACACCCAAAGATACGAAGATGACCAACATTAGGCTTCTTCCCAGAAAAATCCTCCTCTGGAGTCACATGCCCCAAGGCACGATGCGGACTCCTGTTCTGCAAATATACAGTAGTGTTGCAAGCCTCTGCCCACAAAAACAATGGTAACCCCTGATCATGTAACATGGCTTTGGCAGCCCCAACGATGGATCTGTTCTTCCTCTCCGCCACCTCGTTCTGTTGGGGGTTGTAAGGAACTGTGAACTCCCTCTTAATGCCTGCCTCCGCACAATGCTCAACAAACTCACCAAGGGTGTACTCTCCTCCATTGTCCGACCTCAAGGACTTGATCTTCTGACCTGTCTGAGTCTCCACAAGAGCTCTGAACCCTTGAAACCGCTTGAAGACCTCACTCTTGGTCTTAAAGAAATAAATTCAGATCCTCCTGGAGTGATCATCAATAAATAAAACATAATACTCATATCCACTCAAGGAAACATGGGACATCCGACCACTCACATCGGAATGAATCAAATCAAGTATCCCAGTCGATCTGCTGTCACTGTTTGGAAAAGGGGATTTGGCAAACTTGCCCATAGCACATTCTCTACAAGTATCGAAGTGATCAGTACTGAAATCTGGCACACCTGTAGTGATCTCCTGCAATGTCCTCAAGGCTCCATGATACATGTGTCACATCCTGCGGTGCCAAATCTCACACAACTCTGAACTGCTAGCTCTGTTGTTCAATGCCAAAAGGGGTTGAAATGCAAACTTGTACACCTTTGCATGGCGTACACTAATCACTCTAGCTGAATCAGCTGGAGTGCCCCTGGAATATATCAGCACCTGTCCTCTCCTTAACAATATCTCATATCCTCTGTCCTCCAATGTTGAGACGAATATGAGGTTCTTCCTCATCCCTAGCATATATAAAACCTCTGACACCTTCAAGGGAGATTTGGGTTCCTTATCAAATGTCAATGTCCCCACACCGACTGCTCTAACAACATTGTCATCTCCGAGTACTACCTCTATATCAGTGCCACTCTCTGAAAGCTCTGAGAAGTACTCACAGACTCCTATCATATGACGTGAAACCCCACTGTCAACATACCAGATACCTGAAGATGCTCCGCTAGTGGAGGGAAATGCACACTCCCTCTCAACCTCCATGGCAGGTGATACTGCACTAGTGGACTCACAAGCAATGAACCCAAACTCCCAGTCAAAGTTATCCGTAAAGTCCTCTATCTCTGCTGATGCTGTCATGCTCTGGTTCTTCCCCTTCTTCTTCTTCTCCGGACACACCACTGCATAGTGTCCCATCTTCTGACAATTCCAACACTTCACCTTGGAATAGTCCTTCTGCATGTTCTCCTGTTTACCTTTACCTTTGCCTTTGCCCCCACCAACACTCGTGGAAGCTTGCTTCTTTCCCTTGCCTTTCTTGCCTCCTGCCAACAGTGCTACATCCTCATCCTACTCAACTGGTTTGCCTGCTCCAAGCTGGCTCTTTCTAATTTTTGTCTGTATTCAATCATCCCAAAACCTCTCCCAAGAGGAAAGGGTCTCATGTGCACAAACCCCATCAGCAAAGTTCAGCCATGAACTAAGAAGGCCATTCACTGCAATCCGCACCAACTCAGTGGGTGGAATGACCTCTCCAACTGCTGTCAATGCATCTCTCACATTAGTAATCTTTGTGAGATATCCAGCTACACTATCAGTGTTACCCATCTTAATGGTCTTCAACTTCTCCCTTAGGACTATTTTCCTGTTCTCATTGGTACTCTGGTAGAGATTAGTCAATGCTATCCACATCTCATGAGCATATCTCTTTCCTCTCACATGAAAAATACAATGGTCTTTGATTCCATCTAGAATCAGTCTCGTACCCTTGTTATTCTTCTTATTAAATGCTGCCAACTGAACAACATCAATAGACACATTAACAAGGTGTTGTGCGGTATGCACCATGATATCCCAGACTTCTCCCTCTTCAAAAATGCTCTGCATTCTCTCCTTCCAAACATTGTAGTTGCTATGCCCATCCAACTTATCCTCCACCCTCAAGCCCGAAGACATGCTTGTTGTCCTAATAAACTGAAAATAACACTGCTGTAGTAAAGGTATTGTTTTCTGTGTGAAAAATCAGCTTGATGTAATTTTTCTTCTTGTTGTCCTAAACTGCACTTTTCAACAAAATACCTTTGATACCATGTAGAAATTTGATAGCCCAACCCCAGTTTCAGTTTTTCCTTATTTCTCCCATAAAGTTAAATGTCCATTCCCATAGCCATACATTTAACAAATTGAAAAAATAAATATTTTATGAATACACAAATTCTGGAAATTTCACAGTGCTGAAATACATAAATAAAAACTCAGAAAAATAAATCAGCCACACACAGAAAATAGACACGTTGATTTTTGGTCAACTTGACTCTGGAAAAACCCCCTACAACTCTTGGGGAAACCCAGTTCGAAAGCTTCTCTTTATTTTATGAATATTGCTTTTACAGTGAAATAGAAAAACACAGTAAAAATTCCAGCAACCAAATTTATAGACTTATCCCAATTTTCGTGCTTGCACACCGTCTCAGAAATTGTGCCAAATCAGCAACTTGCAAAACAAAAACTATTACAGAATTAATGACAGAGATAAATGTTGTACGTCCACCTCGAAAAACATGTCGAAATCAACTGTACGGTACTTTACGGATTTGTACAGAAACTCTCCTCGAAATTTGTGCCCAAAAACAGCCTTGAAATCAGTGCTGAAGATGCTGTCCTTTTTCTCGGTTTTTGTGCCAAAAAATCAGTCGCACTTCTCGTCGATTTCTGTGCCCAAATTTCTGCCTCAAACTTCATGCTTAATGCTACTACCCTCTTCCTTGATTTTTGTGCCTCCCTTTATTGGAAATTGTGCCTCTCTCTTGCTGTACGGATTTTTGTCTTGGGATTTGTGTCAATAAATGTCGCTATACTTTTTGCTAAATCTCCTCACTGCTGCCCTCTTTCTTCTCACTGCTTTGAAAATCTCTTTAACTTTCTCTTCTTCTTTCTCAATCTGCGTATGAAAGAATGAATGACCTTTTCCCTCATTTTTCTCCTTTAACCTAACCCTAAGTGACTTTTGAGGTATCTCTAAATCTAATGGTTGAGATAGCTTTAGATCTAGCGCTGAGATTAAATGCTCATTTAAATCTCACTTTCTAGTTTTATTTCACCTCACTTTAATAAAGACCCACTTAGTCATTTATTTCCAAAGACACTTTTCACTTTCTAATTCTACATTGACTTTATTAAAGTCACTTTAAAATTAGACTTAGTAACTTTATCACTTAAAGTGACTTTTAAATTAGATTTGACTTTATAAAGCCACTTTAAGAGAAAAATTAAATTCTTTTGGACACTTTTCTCTAGGCCAAAGATCAAAGCCTTAGAGAACCACCTGTCCTCCGGTAACCAAATTTCAACACAATTAAAATCAACGAAACAATCTTGAGTGCCTCCACTTCGTGACAAAGGAATCTGAAAATTTTATTCAATAAAAGCTTTTTAGAAAAGAACTGGATCCTTATGTCTTTGTAGCAGCGAGCATTATCCATGCCTGTCTTTGTAGAAGCTGCACGTTTGAATGTCGGTTTAGTGAGACACCGAATTCATCAGCGTATAGCATTCTCTGGAAAGGTCAAAATCGAAGGCTCTGAAGCCCACAAGGTTTAACCTTTTCCATAGTTTAGTTGGTCCACTAAGGTCTTGTCAACCACAAGGTTCAACCTTTTCCCGTTTCATATTATCTTTACCCGTTTTATCATAGTTTGGCTGGAAAACATGGATTGCGATTATAATTTGTCCACTAAGGCTATATTTTGGCTGGAAAATATGGTTTCCCATTATAGTTTGTCCACTACTGTTTGACATGGATTGCGATTATAATTTGTCCACTAAGGTTATTGTTTGGCTGGAAAACATAGTTTACCATTATAGTTTGTCCACTACGGTTTGTCCACTAAGGCTCCGCAGGCCAGAAGGTTCAACCACTTGTGTTTAAATATTATCTTTACTTGTTTCGTTATAGTTTGTCCACTAAGGCTGTGTGGGCCAGAGGTTTAACCATTTCCTTAATATTATCTTTAATCATTTTATCACTCATCCAATAAGTATTGACCAGAGAAATTTTTCATATGCGAAATTTTCAGGTTCAAAAACTTAACGTTAAATTTTTTAACTACAGAATCCAAATAAAAATAAAGACTAAGATTGATTTTTTTTTTAAATATAGAATCCAAATAAAGTATTTAAATTGGTTAGAGGGGCTGGAATATGTCTAAAATAGTTTTTGTTGGGTTAAAAATTTGTCATGAAATAGGTTAATCATCTAAAATCTGGAAATCTGGAAGTATTTGGCAAGAGTGAAAGCCTACTCTCTTACTTACCCTCACAACTAGCAAATAATGACAGAGAAAATGATTTTTTTAACAATGATGAATCAACCTACACAAAAGTATAGCAACTAATAATACCGTCTAGCTATTATATTTGACAACTAAAATTTCCCACTATTTTTAAAAAATAAATTAAATAAATATTTAATTTAAAAGAGATTACATCACTAAAATCTTCATATTTAAAATATATTTATGTATCGCATTTTCTCTTCTTAAATTATTGAAAATAAGATTTCATAGGTTATATGAGGTTGAAAATAAGATTTCATAGGTTATATGAGGATGAGTTACTTTTCAATAAGGTGTCTTATATTGTAACTTGTAATACACTAGTCGGGATGTTGATTTCGAATAGTGTGAGATTGTGGAAATTTATTTATTTATTTATTTTTATAATTATTAATAAATTATAAAAATAAAATCTATATTAAATAGATTTTTAATTTATTAATTTTAATATTTTAAATATATTTTTATATATAAAAATAAATAAATTTTCAATAATATTAAAAATTTCAAAAAAATTAATCTTATGAGATTTAGGTATTAACCTTATTTTGTCTTTACAAACTACATTAAAATACTATGAAAAGATATTATACATTTATGTTAGCAATTTTAGATACAACACTTAAATTAAGCTTATGAGATTTATGTATTAAGTTTATTTTGTCTTTACAAACTACATTAAAATACTATAAAAAGATATTATATATTTATGTTTGCAATTTTAGATGCGAGACTTGGAGTAAGAATGATTACATGTATCAGCTAATTAATTTAATCTTAAATTAAGAAATAAATGAAATATTTGAAGTAGTTTGCTCATTCATAAATAAAAAGATATTTTGAGATCAATAATTAACTTAAAATTATTATATATATATAAAAGAACCTATAACTAAAAAAACATAGAAAAACAACTTAATTAAAAAAAAAAATCATATTAATGTATATTATTTTATATTCATAAATAATTTTTAATTTAATATGTTAAAATAAATGTTAAGAAAATGTTTTGCAAAATTATTATATCTTTTTCAAAAAAATTATTTCTTAATTGATTTAAATAATTTCATTAATTTTAATAATAATAATAATAAAATAATTTATTTATATAATAATAATAAAAATTGACCGTGGTTTCACGAATTCAAACTTAATCAGATGACTTAACTCTACTCATTTTTAATTATAACATTAAATCGGAAACCTGAAGAGCTACTGATGCCTTTGTTTGACGAACAAAATGCTTTCTCCTACTTCATTTTGAATAAGAACTTTTAACCCGGAACCCCAAGAGCTATCAAAACCTAGCTTGAGGAACACAACGCACCGCCTCCCATTCAAACAGGTCATATTCCCTAGCTTCTTGATTGACAAACAATGCTTTCCGCTTTCAAAAAGCATCGTCTCAAATTCAAACTGGCCAAATTCCCTCAATTCGTTCATAATAACCCATCATTTACGCAATTCATTAGGCTACCTAGGAGTCGACTTATACTTCAGAATTTAGTATAAAAACCATATACGTCATCTTATTCTTCAAAATTATCCTTCGTACAAACATTTTTTCAAACCCTTTACGGAATCTTTATCGCGAGGAGCTATTTATTTACCTGCTCTCCTCCAATATTACTTAAACTCCATGTCCGATTCCAGAAATTCAAACTGCAGAACTGTCCACGTTGAGGGAATTCAAATACATAGAAGTTTTATCTCATGCGTGAAAACTCCAGAGAAAATAGAATAAAGATCATTAAAAATTAAAGAGAAAGCTGCAGAGTAAATAAAATGGAGATCATTAAAAATACTATAAGTACTCTATCTAGTAAAAAATTCCACTGAAAATTATGAACGCATGCTCAACCAATTGTCAACCAAATTTCCTTGAGATCAGGTATCCCACTTATTCAAGCTATTCTTCAACAACTTTTGGTATACTGGGCTCACCTGTATATCTTTCCCTCGGCTATCATATCTAGTATACTAAGCTCCATGGCACTCTTCGTTTGGGCAGGTAATAGAGAGGAGAAAAAATGATCAATTGGGACAAGATTACCTTCGGGAAGGAATATGGGAGATGGAATTTATTGATGTTAAATTATTTGGATGGGCTTTACTTATCAAATATTTATAGAGGGCTCTGTTCTGAGAGGGGATGTGGGGGAACATCATTGTGATTTAAGTATCACAAGCGAAAAAGCACTATGAATTATATCAGAGAAGGCAAAATAGGCATATATATGGGCTCCTGCATATGGCTTAGTTTGCGGAAAATCAAAGACTGGTTTATTCAGAGACTTAGATGGTCTTTTGGACAGGGAAATCGCATTTTGATTGTGGGTGACCTAATATTGGGCATTTATTCTATCTCTACGCCTGCACATATTGGTATGGTTGGGGACTGCGCTACTGGATGGAATGGTTATGTTAGAGACCTCATATCAACTGGTTTGTGCAAATCTCTTAAAGGAGACTACATCACATGGGGTGGAAAACTCTTAAATGACTCTGGTTGTGGCCGGAACTTACATATATATTATATGCACTATATACAATTTAAATTCCATATGTTAGTTCAGGCAGATCCGGAAATGGAAGGCCCCATTAAAAATTATTTTATTTACTTAGCTGGTCTGGCCCAATAAGACACTGACCTGGGAAACTCTTCGAACGTGGGGAATCCATGGCCTAGGAAGGTTCCCTCTCCGTGGAGACACTTTGGAGACTAATCTACATCTCTACTTGGAATGTCTGATTTCCCTTCAGATATTGCACAATTTTTTCCAGTTTTTACCCATCTCTTCTAGAACTTTTCCTTCTATTGAACAGTGTCTTCCATGGCAGACCGAGAGAGGGGTAAACATAAATCCACTCCCCTATTTATTCTCCGGGAGATTTGGCAGGCTAGGAACCCATACATATTTGAGAGATGCCCTGTAAATATCTTACAGATTTGCACTAACATAGGGAGGAGGATGGAAAATCTCACAAACGAGATGCAGGTGGTCAAGGACTTACTTCATCGATCCATTGCCCCAGACATCCTACTTCTACTTCTATGGAGCAGCACAAGGAGCAGATGTAGTTGTGGCTTATGGATCAGATTTAGCAACAGAACACATTATAAATTATCTTGGCAGGGAGGGGATTGTAAGAGCGAAGACCCTGCCCTGTGAGGACTCATCTAGTTTGCCAATAGATTGTCTTTGGATACTAACTATCCACATATATAGAGATTCAAAAACTCTCATTGACCGTGTCTGGAGTGCAGCTTGGCTTTTCTTCCACCTAGCCTAGAGGGTTGGATCAACCACATTGACTATCTTATATGGTCCTTCCACCCTATATGCTTTCAACATATCTACAGTGAGTCAAACTCTGTGGCAAATAGTTTATCCAAATAGGGCTTAGAGGAGATATCAAGGTTCATACGTTACAAGTTCGTGGAGGAAAATGCGACTAGAGAGGAGGGCACTGTCCACCCTCCATTCATATGAGTTTTCATGTCTACTTTTGATTAGCATGCTTGAACTTTTTCTGACCATTCTGCTTATATTTTTTATGAACAGATTAATGTATATGGACTTTGTGCTATGGGAATAAATAGATGTCATTTTTCATTATGTCAATTTCAGAAAAAACTTTCTATGTATCTGAAATGTAAATTTACTAAAAGATGTATTGCTACATAATAAACACTAGTATTTTTTGGAGTGGTTTTTAGTGCGATTTTTTGGACTTTCAGTGTTGGCTGCAGAATTTAAGGTGAATTCTTGATTTGCGTTATTTAAATTGGTTTTTTGATTGTATATATGGATTCAACAGTCAGAAAAACCCTAGAACACTTATATTATTAAGAATTATTCATCAAACTTGTGATTTTAATAAATTCTTGTCATATTTTAGAGAAATTATATCAGAAAAAACCACAAACAAAACTTCCAAAAAATCTTACTAAAAACAATTTATATTTTCTTATCTAAAAAAATATTCCATAATAACCAACGAAAACACAACCCACAGCTAACAAGCAGGTACACTTGAGCGTGATGGGAGTTTCGGGAGTGGCACTCTTCTCCAACTTCCCAAAATTTATGCTGTGAGCAATGCTGTTAATCCTCAAATTGCATGTTTCCAGAATAACATTTGGAGAATCGCAGAGCGCAGATTATGGAAGTAATATTTAAATAAATTAAGAGATATTGCATATGAGAACCCTGGCCAGCCTGCCTATTCATGCTATAAACAAGGCTAAAATTAAAATCAACGAAAAATT
Source organism: Pinus albicaulis (assembly GCA_034641835.2). Lineage (NCBI taxonomy): Eukaryota > Viridiplantae > Streptophyta > Pinopsida > Pinales > Pinaceae > Pinus > Pinus albicaulis. The sequence goes on along the minus strand of JAXQQM020059263.1, from coordinate 17,470 downwards.
CTCGACTACCTCCATTTTGTTACAATGTTATGTGTAAATTTTATTGAAATTCCAAGTGCTTCAAATTTTTTGGATAATATTAAATCCATTTTTATTATAAAAATATTATTAAAACATTACTAATGCAAAATTCCTTGAAATTGTTTTAAGAAGCCTTATGTTTGAATATTTGAACGGATTGGTTTAGGGATTACAAAGAATTCATCGGGATTCTGGCTCGAAAACATGGTTTGCTTTTATAGTTGGTCCACTAAGACCGAGTGGGTGAGCCAGGAGGGTCAACCTTTTCCAGTTTAATAATATCTTTGCTCATTTTATTATAGTTTGGCTGGAAAGCATAGTTTACTATTATTGTTTGTCCACTGAGACTGTGTGGGCCACTTCCATCCAAATATCTTAATTGTTTTATTGTGGTTTGTAGATTAAGGCCGTGAGTGCTATAAGGTTTACGTTATTCTTTGATTTATATATATGATTATTTATGAATTTTATAATTTTAATTTTAAGGATTTAATTTTTAATAAATATTTTAAAATATTTTTAATAGTATATAAAATAAAGAATAAGATTTATTTTTAAAATAGTTATGTTTTTTTTTCTATTTTATTTTAAATATGAAATTAGTTATGTGTTTTTTAATATGTAGTATCAATAAGTTATAATATTAATTCATGATAATATAACAAAATTTATTTACAAATTAAAAAATTTCATGATAAAATTGAGATGAATATCCATAATTAAAAAAAAATCTTGTTATATGTTGTTTTTAATATATATATAACTTATATACTAACTCTTTTTTTATCAATAATAATAATAATAGTTATAATTTAATTTATTTTATAACTCTTTTAATTTCAACAACTCTAAATATATAATAAATTAAGTATTTTTTGTCTAACATAAATTATGTTTATAAATATTATAAGTTATTTAATTTCTATAACTACACTATTATTTTTACTATGTTTACTAATCTCATGGTTTTTCTATGATTGTATTTTTTTTCTATTTTAAAAATTCCAACTTAAAACAAAAAACTAAAATATCTAAATAAATTAATAGTTCTTTATACACATGTGTGTAAATTTGTTTATTATATCATTTAAATAAAAAATTCATCTCTGAAATTTTATGTATCTCATTTTCTCGTTCAATCCTTGAAAATCATTGTCTGGGGATGAGTGACGCTCAATAAGATGTCTTATTCCTCACTCTTAGAAAATAATCCGAAAAAGTTACATCTTGTAACATGTATGTTTGCATAAATGATTTCGAAAAATGTAAAATCCTAGTTTCTAATTAATTATTTTGCCCTGACATGCACGTTTGTATAAATGATTTCGAAAAATGTACAACCCGACCTCTTTATTATTAATTATAGTATACAAATAATTATATGGTTTATCAATTTTAAAAATTTCAATTTAAATGTATTTTAATATTAAAAAAAATATTTATGGTAATAAGAGTAATTTAAGGAGGCTAAAGAATGGTTAAAATTAGAGAAACCAAAATTTAAGAAATCTTACAATAAGAGTGTTTGAGTGGAAACAGATTCAGCACCATTAAAAACTTCAAAAGCACTCAAAATTATGTTAGATTTAAGACTTTTGTGATTCATAATTTAGATAAATATATTTGGAATTAATCACATTATTAAGTTGTGGTTGATAAAATAAAAAAGATAATAATAAATAGTATGAATGCATCATTGCTCCACAAATAGTAGCCCTTATCAATTAGTTAATTGTTAAAAATAATAATAAAATATTATCGATTCAAAATTTTTATTAAAAATGAGGATTAATGAATAATAATAGATAATTTATTAATGAATATGTTAATAAAATGATTAAATTTTTTATTAATATTATAATAAGGTAATATTGAGAAAAGAATAAAAGTAAGACTAAAATTTTTTAATAATAATATTTATTTAAATAAATATAAAAAAAAATTAATTTAGTTTAATAAAAAATTTAAAATTTTATTATTATAAATCCTAGAATAATATATATTATAACTAAAATAATATATATATTATAACTATAATAATATATATTATAACTATAATAATATATATTACAACTAAATAATGAAACAGCATTTTTTCTTTATTGAAAAAAAATTATAACTAAATAAAAAGAAAGAAAACTAAAAAAAAACCTAAAAAAGATTAATTTTTTTTTTTTTTAAAAACCAGAACAAGAGAAACGAAAAAAAAAAAAATAGCCAAACAAAAAAAAAGTTAAGTATTACTGTTTAGCTAATTCAACCCTAATCCGACGGCTTATCCCTCCTTCATTTTTTATTTTAACCTCAAATCAGGAACCTAAAAGGCCAACCACATGACTTAACCCTACTCTATATTTTATGATAACTTTAGATTAAGGACTTTGTTTTACATATTCATCATGTAATTATTAATTTAATATGTTGAAATAAATGCTTGGAAAATGTTTTACAAAATTATTATAATTTTTTTTATTAAAGAGTTATTTTCTAAATAATATTTTTAATATTTTTAAAAATAATTTAATAATAATAAAATAATCTCAATAATATATAATAAAAAACTTGAAGTCTTACTGTTTCAGGAATTCAACCCTAATCGGATGACATAACCTACTCCATTTGTAATTGTAACCTCAAATCAAATCAGAAACCTAGAAGGCCAACCAGATGACTTAACCAAATAAAAGAATTTTGTTTATATATATATAGACAAGACTCCATTTTTAATTATAATTACAACTTTAAATCAGGAAATAAAGAGCTACCAATGCTTAGCTTCTGGTTTAACGAACACACTGCTTTCTGCTTCCAAAAAGCACCGCCTCAGATTCAAACTGGCCATATTCCCTAGCTTCTTGTTTGATGAACACAAGCTTTTTCCCTCCAATTCAAACTGGCCATATTCCCTCGATCCATCCATCATACTAACCCATCATCTACGCATCATACTAATCCATCGTTTATGTACAAAATTTTAGAACGATTCTCTAGGCAACCGAGGAGTCGACTTATGACAGAATTTAGATTAAAAACCATAGATGTAATCGAAGTAAATTGGGATTCATCTCGTCAAAATCCCGTCCAGAACAAATTTGAATACAAGATATCGATGAGTTAATGGTAGCTTCCATTCATGGCATTTAATATATATGGATATCTAATAAAATTCTATAATCACTGCGATTTTATCATATCAAATTGTCAAGAGAATGACCGGGCAAGAAATATTACTCAATTTTCAATTTCATTAAATAATAATCCGCCGCGGCAACCCCTCCTCCAATGAAAACCAATCCTCTTCAATTAAAGACCGTCCGCCTCAGCATCTCCTCCAGTTAAAGCCAATCCTCTGCAGCTGGCAGAGATGAGGAATATAGATAGTTAAATAGGCAATTTATTTAATGAAATTCTCCGATCATTGCGATTTTATCATATAAAATTGTCAAAACAACGAGCAGGAAAGAAATATTACTCAGATTTTCAATTCCCCTAAATATCAATCGGCCGCCGCAGCCCCTCCTTCAATGAAAGTCAATCCTCTGCAATTAAAGGCAATCCGCGGCAGCAGCCCCTCCTCCAATTAAAGCCAATCCTCTGCAGCCGGCAGAGATGAGGAATATGTATAATCAAATAGGCAATCCTCTGCAAAGAGCAGAGATGATGAATATATATTTAATTAGATTTTAATCTTAACGATCAAGAACCTAAAATGTCAAAAATATATGATATATTAGCAAATGAAAACCGCAGACCGATAATATTAAGCAATTTCACTGCAAACCGGAATCTAGATAATCCTTCGTGCAAACATTCTTTCAAACCCTTTAAGGAATCTTTTATCACGAGCAACTGTTTATTAAATATTTACCTGGTGTCCTCCAATATTGCTTAAACTCCATGTCCGGTTGCGGATATTCAACCGCAGAACTCATGGACACGTTGAGGGAATTCAAATGTATATAAAGTTTTACTCTCATGCGTGAAAACTCCGGAGAAAATAAAAGGAAAGATCATCAAAAATTAAACCGAAGGCAGCAAAGAAAATATAATGAAGATCATTGAAAACTAAACAGAAAGCTGTAGAGAAAATACAATGAACATCATTCAAATCAAACTGTACAATATTGAGGAAAAAAAAAAAAAATCCACAGCATCTCAAGAAAATCATGTTGGAGAGGAAAGGAAACCTAAAAGAAACTCATAAACAAACATAACAAAACCAGACAGAACAAAAGAAAACAGAGCACCGAAAAGAGGAGAAGACGCTGAATGTAAAGATGAGCCAGAAGCTGGTAAAACATGCACATGGCCGCGAGGCAGGAGAAAAGACACGCATTCTCGTAATTCACAACCTCAGGTTGACAAAAGCACCAACAGAATAGGATCTTTTACATCTTTTCTAATTGAATTTGAAGGAAAAGAATCCAAACCCAACGGTTACATAGATGTAGGTTCTAGAACTTACTAGAGATGAGCATGAGGATACAGGCAAAGACGTGCAAGGGATAAAAGAAGGGAAGACCTTAAGAGGTAGAAGGAAGTGCCTTTTTGTGCGAAACGAAAAGGTAGAAGGAAGTAAATCTGTAGCTTTTACGTGTACACTTTTTAATCAAACATACATCGGTCCAAGAGAAAAAAAAATTAAAAATGGAATATTTTCATTTAAAATATTGAAATATTACTATACAGACAAGATGGAGGCAAATCTGTTTTTGCAGGCACGAAAACGTTGCATTTTCATTTCCACTTTACTATATTCTATTGCACATATTTATTTTATAGTTAAAATATTTAATCAAAATCTAATTTAAATAAAATCCAGTTAAAATTTTTAATAAAAACGAAAACGTTGTTTTTTCATTTCCACTTTACTATTTTCCATGCAAAGAAATATTGCACCTATTTAAATTTTATTTAAATAAAATATAGTTAAAATATTTAATCAAAATCTTACTTTGCTCATTTCAATGAGATTTTATTTTTCTAATAAACTCAATACATTCTATTTTTTGACATAGTGCATTTTCCTATTCAACTTATATAGTATAGATGAAAAGGTAGATCCATATTTTAAGTATTAAAGTATTTTATATATGTATGTTCTTTTTACTTAATTTTTATAATGGTCTACTGTATCAAAGATGGATATATAGTTGAGGCATATTAATAAAGAGTATTATAGTTGTTTATTAAATGAAGGATAAATATATGGTTTTACTATACTAAAATTATTATTATTATTATTATTATTATTTTAAGGGATGAAGAGACTAGTGCAAGGCATGAGAAATGGCAACACGTCTCTTGCAGATTGCACACGTTGATATTGCAAGTGTCATTAGTTCTAGTATCATTTACACATTGTGATGATGCATGTAAGGGAGAAGATAGTGGGAAGTATTAGTTGGAGATTGAGCTTGAAGAGATGTATGATAAGTTCGTTAGCATCTTCAGGGCTAGAAATGTTAATCAAGTTATTTCCTTCAAAAACAAGCTGAAGAATATTAAGAAAGGGAAAGATGAATCCATCCAATCATATTTTATGATGCTCACAGAAATCAAGAATGATCTCCTTGCCATAAGAGAATAGGTAGTTGATCGAGAGCTTGTCCTCATTGCTCTTGGAGGACTCCCTGGGGAATGGTATGTATTCAACACTACTATTCTAAATAATAATGTGATTCTTGATTTTGATGAATTGTTGACGAGATGCACCCAAGAGGAGACAAGGATGATGGAGAGAGACCATCCCTCTAATGGGAATGGCGGTTACCCTACTGCCTTCACTGCTCATGCAAAGAAGAGGAACAATGGTGGTCCGAGAAATCAAAACCATGGAAGAGTAGGACCCAAAGGAAGAAAAGGAAGATGTTACACTTATAAAAGTTTGGTCACTATGCAAGAGAGTGCCTCAATAGAAGGGACCCTCCTAGAGATGATGACAACAACAATAACTTCAGGGGGAATGGAAATCAAAGGAACAATAGGTTTAAAGGAAAGAGGAAGGCTCCCTCTAATCGAAGTGGACATGGTAAACCTTTCAAGAGGTCATGGAATTACAGGTATGATGAGTCCAATATTGTTGATAATAAGAAAAATGAATGTATTCTTGTATCTTCCCTCTTTGCTGCATCTCCTCCTGACACCCTGGATGTCTGGTTGATTGATAGTGTTGCTTCAAGGCACCTCACTGGATATAAAGAAGCCCTCTCTGATCTATTTGAGAATGATACTAATTTAGAAATTATCCTTGGAGACAATGCCACCTATCTCGTGAAAGGGACACCGACTGTGACCCTTCATCCATCTAAAGGTCAAGTCCTCCACTTACAAGTTGTGTTGTACGTACCTAATTTGAAAAAGAACCTTGTGTCCATTTCAACAATGGAAGACAAAGGATTCAAGGTGGCATTCATTGATGGAAAGGTACGCATTTGGAATAAGAACTTCAAAGAAGCTCTTACTATTGGTTTTAGAGTTGATACACTCTATCAGGTTGGAGGAAGTCTGTTGGGGGCCATGTCATGTGATACCACTCTTCACACCGAGCTATGGCACCAGAGGTTTTCACACCTTCATTACAAAGGCCTTCCCAAAGAAAGTAAGGTGGTGATAGGGATTACCGAGTTCAAAGAGGACCATGAAAGTATATGTCAAGGTTGTGCCGAAGGGAAGTATACAAGGGGACCTTTCCCCTTTAGTGTCACAAAGACATCAGATATCTTGCAATTGATACATTCTGATCTATATGGTATGTTGCATGTAACATCCTTGCGAGGATGTTTGTATTACATGAATTTTATAGATGACTTCCCTCGCAAGACTTGGATATATTTCTTGAAGAATAAGGACAAAGCATTCAAATGGTTTTGTACCTTCAAGGCCTTGTGTTGGCCCTCGTTTTTTATCTCTTTTTGTTTATGAGATACATCTTATTTTCCATACTATCCATCTATACACCATCATATCCACCTTGTTTTGACCAATAAATGAATATACAAGTATTTAAATTATGTTTTTCGATTATTAGAAGTTTTTGTAAAAATTGAAATTTAAGTGCATTTTTGAACAGCATCAAAAATTCCCGTAATGGCCTCATGGTTTTCATATTTGCAAGACACTTGGGCTCGAACTGGATATATTTCTAGAAGGCCTGGGAACTAAGATTAAGTGCACACCTATTGGTACAGTCAAACCGAGCTTTAATAGGCCCGGTCAAAGGCGGTCAAACATGACCTATCTTTATGGAGGATCCCTAGAATCTAGGTCAAAATTCTTATTTTGTGGGATTTTCTAGATTTTGATGGATCTGATGGATGAATTCGACTTGATTGGATAAGATAAGGATAATCATGACTATAGGAGCTATTGTAAATGAATTTTTTAGTTACTTTATCTGTTTAAGCCTCAAACTTTGAAGGCATTGATATGTATAATTTGTATGACTTAACATTATTATTTCTAAGACTTTGGAGACATAATTTAAGATATGTTCTATTCTATTTGTTGTTGTTATATGTTGGTTAATTGATTGAAGTTTTAAGTAGCTGAAAACACCTTCAGTGTGCGAGACAAGGGTGGAGGGCCCCCACACTGAGCTAAGTGCACTTCCTAGTTTATTTGTAATTACAATTTATGAATTAGTTTGCTTATGCTTAACTTGTTTCTTCTGATTATTTATGAGTGTTGATGAATCTAATGATCATTCTTATTTTGCATATAAAAGGACAAACAAATGTTTAAGTTAAACATTTTTTCTATCTAATTAAGATCTTAAGTTAGAATTCATCTTTTCATGCTTTTACATGCTTTTTTGAATTCCCGTTTCTAACAATAACATTACTGATAAATGAATCTATGATGAAGGACAACCAGGACCTCTTTAGTGAAGATCCTTTTCAATTATTGCTTCATGTATCTTAAACTATTGTTCAATTAGTAGTTTTTTATTTCTAATTCATGAGGTAATCTTGTTAGAGAAGGACAAACAGATCTCTTAAGTTACGATTAATAAACCATCTTCTAAATTGATCATAACTGAAACCCATATACTTTGGGGATGCTTCTAAGTTCCACTAGCTCAGATTGATAATAAATACTTGTGTTAGTTTACACAGTAAATTGACCCAACATTTTGGCGACGTTGTCGGGGAAGCATATTCAAAACGGTCCAATAGGAAGATAAAAAGATATATATATATATATATATAATCACCAAAAACAACAAAAACATAGTTTTTTCTTTCAAGAAATGTTTTCTTATGCCTAGAAATAGAGATCATAAGGGTAGATTTGTGAAACAAAACCCCCCAATAGCTCATTCATCCACATGAATAATAACACCAGTTGCTGGAAGACCTACTATAGAAGAGTTAGAGGAAAAACCGAGATCAGGACAGAGATGAACTTTAGTTGAAAGACAAATCTTGTTAGCCTTTTAGGTAAAAAGAAAGCAATCACCTAAAGAACCTCCTTCCGTATGGAAACAAAAAGATACAAGAAAACCAATTGTTGAACAACTAGAGCAACCTGTCCTTGAATAAATCAAAGTAGTGGAAGAAATACAAAATCAACCTCATATTGAAACACTACATATCTCTGAACAAGAAATGGCTGAAGAAGGAGAAGGATCAACTAGAATAAACATGACTCCTGAAAAAAGACTTGAATATGAAAGACAACAAAGGGAATGGAGAAGACAACGAGAGGAATAAAGAAGAGTTGAGGAAGAAATGAAGACAAAGGAAGACAGAAGAGCAGAATCACTTAGAAGGATAGAGGAATAAGCAAGAAGAGAAAATTAAAATAGAAGAACACAAGAAAATGAGCAAGAAAATAACAATGATCAAGAAACTACTTTTGGCTTTCCAATCTTAGATGCAAGAGCAATATTAGGAGAAGAAATAAAAATGAAAAACATTCCACCTTCTGTATTGCCTAATTTCTATGGAATTTCAACAAAAAATCCTGATGAATTCATGTTCAAGTTTGATATCTTGTGTAGAACTTATGGATATACTGATGACACACACAAGCTTCAAATTTTCTTGCTACTCTGAAAGCAACAGCCTTGAAATGGTTTATGGGATTAGGAGAACATACAATAGCTTCTTGGGATGATATGAAGAAACATTTTCTTAAAAAGTATCAAGCTTACTGCAGGGCTAGAGACTCAAAAGAAGACATTTTCAGAATGATGCAACAAGAAGACGAAAGTTTGGAAGAATATTTGGAAAGATTTCTTTACAATTTACAGAAATCCAAACATCATTCTCTCAGTCCCGATACCATACTTACCATCTTTCTAAAGGGTATCATAGATGAATATTTAGACATCCTTAATGTGATGGGAAAAGGAAATATCTCCAATTTACCATTTGAATAAATTGCTAAACTTTGTCAGAAATACTCTAGGGGAAGAGCAAAGAGTGGAAAGAGAGATATTTCATCAAAAGCTTCCAAATCTGCAGCAAGTGCAGTAACAAGAGAAAAGATAGGAAGTTTATTAGAAAACTTCAAAACAGATATCTTAGGCACTTTGGGAACACAAGTAGATGTCTTGAAAGCTAAGAAAAAGAAAGAAGAGCTAGATGAAATCTTAGCAATTTTCTATCCAAAGTGTAGGTGAAAACATCCACTCAGGGAATGTCCTTTGCAAGGTATACAAGTGTGTGGACTTTGCACAAAAAATCATGCAACATAAAAATGTCCCAAATTAAAAGAATTGCAAGGAGAAGAAGTGCAAGGAGTAGATTCTCTCTCCTATATGGCACCAAAGAGACCTTGGAAATCAAGGATGCCTCAACAATTCCCTCAACAAAACCCCCAAAATTTTCAATATACTCAAAATATAGGGAATACACCAATGCCATGGTAGGCTTGGCCACCACAACAATATCAAAACCAACTTGCACAAGGTTGGAGGGGATATGGTTATGGAAACCAACCACCTCAACATATGTATCCTCAACAATATCAATATCGACAACCATACCCTCCACAACCATTTCCTCAATACCAACAGTTCTAGCAACATCAACCAATGCCATATCCACCTCAAAATCAACTAATGCTAACTCAACCGCAACAACTTTAGCTGCCCACTAACCAACCACCTCCTATACCAACACAATTTCCAGCGTAGCCAGTAGCTAATCCAAGTAACAAGGTGGATAGATCAACATATCATGTGGAAGAGGCAACATATTATCATACTTATTCAATTTTTCCCATACAAGATGTCCACCTAAGGTCTGGGAAGGTGTTAAAGAAAGATTCTCCTCCAATAATTGAAGAACAAATTGAAAAATGAGAACAAAGTCAACAATCTCAACCAGAAAAGCAAATTCAGAAAAGTAAATCTATTATGACACAGACTCCACCATATCCAGAGAGATTGATACAACAAAATATACCAATATCTCTGCCTGAATTTAATATTCTGGATGAATTGGAAAACACATATGTCAAAATTCCTTGTTGCAGGCAATTAAAGATATCCCGATATATGCAAAAAAAAATAAAGGAATTATGCTTTAAGAAATATGGCAAAAGAAAAAAGGATCCACCTACAATCCAGGTAATTGGAAATCCATCTAGTCTCATGTCTACAAACACAACCATTGAAATTTATGTTGATCCAGGAATTCCCATGGTTACCATTTCGATTAACAAATTTTCAGTGCCAAATACTTTAATAGACTTGGGAGTAGCTATCAATGTTATAACTACAGAGACTATGAAACATTTGAATCTGAACAACATTAGACCTACTATTACAATTTTAGAACTTGCAAATAGATCAAAAGTTGTACCAGAAGGTATATTGGAAGATATCATTGTCTCACTGGATTCATGAGAGTATCCTGTAGACTTCTTGATTTTGCAGCCAAAAACAAATTTAGGAGGGCATCCCTTAATTTTAGGCAGACCATGGTTAGCCACTGCAGATGCTTACATTGGTTGTAGGTCAGGAAGTATGATTATTGCACAAGGAGATGAAAGAAAACATGTTACGTTGTATCATCCTGCTCAATCTCCTTCTTTATTATCATGGCTTGATGGAGAGGAACCACAAGAGCCTCAATCTGTTCTTCGTCTTAATCAAGTTTATAATTTGAGAGAGGAGGAAGAAAATGAGGACTTATTAGATCTTTTCATCTCATAACCAAATATTTCAGAGTAGCTTAGAGTAACTCAATATGAAGCTGCTAGTTATATTTTAAATGAACGTTTTCAAGAAAATTGCACTATACAATCATTGAAAAATACATTTGAAAGCATTTTTCCTGTTAATTCAATTACCAATTCAAACAACAAAATCATTGAGATCAGTCCTGAAAGACATTTGAATATTGGTAATAACTTATAATCATCACAAGAGGAAAAGCTAATAACATTTTTACAAAAATATTCAAAAGCTTTTTCCTGGGATTACACAGACATGCAGGGAATTCATCCAAAAACATGTATCCATCACATTTACAATGATGATCAAGTTAAACCTGTAAGGCAACGACAAAGAAGGATGAACCCCATGATGAAGGAAATAGTGAAAGAAAAATTATATAAACTATTACAAGTTGGATTTATCTATCCTATTTCAGATAGTCAATGGGTTTCACCCTTAGTTGTAGTACCTAAGAAAAATGGGAAATGGAGAATTTGTGTGGATTACAGAGAACTCAATAAAGCTACATTAAAAGATCATTTTCCATTACCATTTATTGATCAAGTGTTAGATTCATTAGCTAGAAAGAATTTATTTTCATTTCTGGATGGATTTAGTGGATATAATCAGATAAAGATAACATTGGAAGATCAAGATAAGACAACATTCACATTCCCATGCGGAACATATGCATACAATGTATTACCCTTTGGTTTATGTAATGTGTCTGCTACCTTTCAGAGAGCAGTTGTTGCAATCTCTGCTGATTTGATCCATGAGTGTGTAGAAGTTTACATGGTTGATTTCACTATGTATGGTACAACATGTGATGATTGTATACAAAATTTTGAAAAAAGTGTTAAAAAAATTCATAGAGACAAATCTATCACTCAATAATGAAAAATATTTTATGATGTTAACTGAGGAGATAGTGTTGGGATACCATATTTCTTTTCAGGAATTAAGGTGGACCCAACAAAAATTCAAGTCATTGTGAATTTAACACCACCCACAACACAAAAAAAAGTTAGAAGTTTCTTGGGTTATACAAGCTACTATAGGAGATTTATTGAAAATTTCAGTAAAATAGCTTTGCCATTATTCAAGTTACTAACAAAAGATGTGGAATTCCAATAGACAAATAATTGTCAAAATGCATTTGAAAAATTAAAAGAAAAATTGTCAATTGCACCCATTCTTCGAGGACCTAATTGGTCTTTGCCATTTCACATTTCAATTGATGCATCTGACACTGCTATTGGAGCATCACTTGGATAAAAAGAGAATCAGTTTAATTATGCCATATATTTCATAAGAAAAAACTTAACACCGGCAACATTGAACTACACTGTTACAGAAAAAGAAATGTTAGCTATAGTACATGCAGTTAATAAATTTTGACATTATATAACAGGTTATCAAGTTTATATCCACATGGATCATTCCGCCATAAAATATTTAATGAAAAAATCAATCAAAAATGGAAGAATAACTAGATGGCTGGTATTAATGCAAGAATTTAACATTAATGTACAAGATCAACTAGGCAAAGATAATCAAGTTGTAGACTTTCTATCAAGACTACATTCACCTGGTGATCCAAATCCAGTGTCAGATAATTTTCCAAATGAACATCTATTTGCTATAAATGTCAAAAATCCATGGTTTGCAGATATAGCTAACTATTTATAATTTGGCATCCTACCATCTCATTACACAAATAAACAGAAAAGAAGAATAATTAAAGAAAATGCTAGATATAGTTGGGTCAATGGAGATCTATTTTATACAGGTGTTGATCTAATGATTAGAAAATGTGTTAGAGAAGATGAGATTATTGAAATTTTGAATGCATATCAGGACGAACCATGTGGTGGTCATTTTGCAAATAAGCGGACAACATACAAAGTGCTGAAACTTGGCTACTACTAGCCATCCATCTTTAAAGACTCCAAGGCCTATGTGAAGAGATGTGACAACTGCTAAAGATTTGGTAGATCAGTGGCATCAGATGAAATTCCATTAAAGCCAAAAGTACTGATTGAACCATTTGAACAGTGGGATTTAGATTTCGTGGGACAAATCAACCCTCCATCCAATGGAAAGAAGTACATCCTAGTATGTACAGATTATGTAACTAAGTGGGTGGAGGCAAAGGCAGTAGCACGGGCAATAGAAGATATTGTTGTGTCTTTTCTGTTTGAAGAGATATTTGTAAGGTATGGAGTTCCGAGACAGATAGTAACTGACCAAGGCACACAATTCACATCAAAACTTCTTCACGATCTTAAAAAGAAATACAATATTAAACATAGAAAATCAACTTTATATCATCCTCAAGCAAAAAGATAAGTCGAATCAACAAACAAAGTCCTAGAGAACATTATGAAAAAAGACTGTACAAATGAACAGAAAGGACTGGTCAGAAAAATTGAGAGATGCACTATGGGCATATAAGATAACATGGAAAAACACAACTGGGTTCAGTCCATCTCAGTTAGTGTATGGAAAAGAAGTCCTATTACCCATAGAATTTCAAATACATACATTCAATCTAGCAGCATAATTGGGGATGGAATTATCTAAGGCACAACAACAAAGAATTATGGAATTAAATCAACTAAATGAGATACGACAGCAAGAAGTAGAGCACACATCTCTTGTGCAAGAACAAAGGATCAAATGGCATGATCGATTCATAAAGAATAATGTTTCAGAAAGGATATTGGGCACTCTTGTTCGACTCCAAGTTCAAAGATTTCAAAGCAAAGTTTATGACTCATTGGCTTAGGCCATATGAGATTAAAGAAATCTTTGACAATGGAGCTGTCAAGATAAAAACAATTGACAAAGCATCTATTTCATTTGTCGTTAATGGAAATAGGCTTAAAGTTTACAATAAGCCTATAAATAAAGAGGATTTTCTGAGAAAAAATTCAATAGATTCAGATCTGGAACTAATAGAGCAGCATAGCAATATGCCTCCATAATTCCAGAAGAAGAAGAACAACAACAAATATATATATATATATATATATATATATATATATATATATATAAAAGAGTGCGGTTGTGAAAATCCAGGAAACTAACACAATAGAAACTCGAATTCATATCGGAAAACCAACTTGTTTAGCCAATATGAAATCTCTTTTTATTTTCGTTTTACTTTACTATGATTTTTGCAGATATACCCTCCAAGACATGTTAGACTTGAGGACAAGTCTTATCATCAGCTTGGGGGAAGGTGTATAATAAAACTATGAAAATAGTTTCAGCAGCTGAATTGAAGACAGAATATGAATTACAATTACAAAGAAATTTGGTACATCATTCAACACATACAGAAGGGACTTGAATTATTATTGAAAAAACTATCCAGAAAGGGACCTGTATCATTATGATAGAAGAAATTTTCGAACATTATTGCAAATTACGCCAGAAGGGACCTGAATATACAAAATGTCATAAAGGACCTGAGCTACATCAATATTGAAGATCATGACAGAAGGGACATGAAATGTCAAAGTTTAACCTGCAGAAGGGACCTGAACAACATCATTCCAAATCAAATCAGATGCAAAGCATAAATAAAGTCTCTACATATTCTAAAAGAGCCATTGTGATAACAAACACAATGTCCACCATCATGAACATCAAATGGTTTGAGGGAATACAAGTACAGTAAGTAAAAAATGCTCTTAAAATTTCAATTTTTGGTGAAAATATTCTAGAATTGTAAAGCTAATTTAGTACTGGTTATGCATTTTTATCACCTGCATTTTTCATCATCTATATTTCATCACCTATGATTTTTAGTCCTATTTTATCCATATCTATACCACTATCATAATCACTCAATAAACATTCCATAATCTATCCATACCATACCCTACTCTACTTTTCTAAACAAAAGGCTTAACATTAAACCTTTGTTGGACCTACAATAAACAAACAAGAGGTTAGTGTCATTATAAATATTTAATTTTAAAATATGACCATTTCATTGGTCAATTTTAAAAATTAAATAAAAGAGAAAGCCTAAAGTCTAAAATCATATGACAACGCAACTATTTCAAACAACAAAACAAAATGCAAAAAGCGCAATCATAATGCAAACAATGGAATGCAAACTAACCTAAAGTATGATGCTATTACAAACAATGCATGACAATTATGCATGTATATGGACGAGAATATGATGAGACAATGATACATACAATAGTGGAGGAATGTAGAAATGATGGCATACAGGTGATGTGAATACAAGCAGTGAAACAGAAATATGATGGTGCATATGCAATAAGGTATGATGAGTTTCAATGGAGGATGGAAGAAGACATAGTCATCAATGCAAAGCATGAGAACAAAACGTGAAAGGGACTACGTAATAAGTGAAGCAGAGAACGAGATGTACATCGTGGAGTCAGCATGCCAGTCAAGGGTAAGCCACGGATGCACTGGTCAAGCGGTGGTTGATGAACGGTCAAAACAAATTCAAATGCCATATTACAATATTGTGTATATTATTGAGAGAACTTCTATCCTTTCTAAGACCTCCAGCAACTGATATACATTGTGTTTTTCACCAACATCGCCTTTCGAAGGCTCAGTGAGAGAAGGAAGGCATGCAATCAAAACACACATCCATATTTGCAGCTCTGTGATAAACAAATAAACAAGATAGAAGACAAGGGAGAAGCTGTGAGGACAATAGAAGAAATATAACACAGCAAAGAAGGCATGAAATATATCAGTGAGAAGAACGGAGGGATAAGGAGAATTGACTGAAGTTTCAAGCCAACATATCTGACAGATGTGTCAAGCAACCACGCTATCAGGAGGGAAAAATCCCATGAAGAATAAGGTAAGAAGAAAACTTAGATTTTCTTGTTTAAAACAAAGATGATTCACATAAGTAAATCTCGGGGTTGTTAAAAAAACTGAGAGTTATAAAAGGATTTCTTCTATTACGGTCTTTAAAACTTATCATTGCCTTACGTTTTGTCTTTAACACCACTCATAAACGCTCTGCCATCAGTCAACACTAAATCTTCTGTTGATTAAATGAGTAAATGATAAGATATTGAGTGAATATTTTGATAATATTGGTGTTGATTGAAACACAGAGACTCTAGTTAAACTAGAAGGAAAATCACGAGGATCATTGCAAAGACAGGTAAACTTGAAAACGTCCTCGTGCACAGTCTTCTATTTCAAATTGAATATAAAGAGAGAATGGAGAGTTTAGTTCGAAATGCACAGAGAATACATTTTAATTGGGTTGTGTTGTAAACTCATTTCATTTTCACATTCAGTAAAGAGAATTCGAACCAAGTTTTGTGGAGAATGTTTAGTTTAAAAGGCACAGTGAACATGTAACTTTTACATTTTTAAGGGCAGAGTCTAGTGAATTTTGAAGGAAAATAGTGAACTCATTATGAGATTTTTGATTGAATAATTGAGCTATTCTCTTGCATAAACAATGAGCTTATATTAGATACATAATGCTTTGCCTTAGGAAAAGAATTTTGTATGGAATCGAAAGGTTACAAGACACTGTTACATAAAAAAATTCATTTTTTTACACAGTCAAAAATTTACAAAATAGAGGCAAAGGATTGTTATTTTTAAAAGAGGCAGAGGATCAAATAGAGAGTAGGATCATATAAACATTATTTTTTATGTTTTCCTAAATCTCTCTATATCAAATCTTGTGTCTATTTGAAGCTGTTGATCATAATGAGCTCCCTATTTAAATCTCATGGGAAATCTACTTAAACACCCCAGATCCTTCCTTTCTACCTCGTGAATCCATTTTAACGCCTAACGTTACTTCCCTTTGCCTCAAAATTGAATACATTGCACAAGTCTGGAAGCCCGCATTCGAAATTATTTAAGGTTTAGCCCTATCGTCCCTGGCCCCTCTATTTTCTTACTCCGCGCGAACAAAAGCTGTAACTACGCATCAGGCCGAAAGGTGCTTACCGAATGCATATCGGGCACATTTTGGGCCGTCCGATCAAACCATAGATCAACGTACCGCATCTCTCCTGCCTTGTGGTCTCCGCCCGCATCCACTGTTCAAAAACTATTCGGTATTCATCGCACTACCTTTCGGCGGTAGGTGGTATTTCTCCTTGGGCCAGTGATTCCATACAGCTCTCACCACATGTCCCCGTGTACGGCTCGAATACTGCTCTCCATCGTGCATTATTTTTCGACCCAACATGCGCAACGATATCGCTGTTAGCCATCCGATCTGAAGGTCTCCATCTG
>JAXQQM020079808.1:0-15499 GCA_034641835.2 Pinus albicaulis | reverse complement strand
TATTTGGTTTGTAGACAAACAAAGATGAGCTTTTTTCAAAACAATGAATCTTTATTTCTAATTATTTTATTTCTATAAAAAGAAAAAGAGACCCTATTTCTAAATGAATTTTATTCTAAAATTAAGAAAAAGGGAGGGTTGTTGTATAGTACAATAGGAGTTAAGTTTGAATGGACTGAAAAATGTCAAAACAACTTTGATCAGCTAAAATTGAAAATGACAAAAGAAATTATTTTAAAGATTGTTGATCCAGATCAAGAATTTTTAGTGTGCACATATGCTTGTGGAGAAGGATTAGGAGGAGTGCTATTACAAGAAAAATCTGTTATAGCCTCTGCATCGAGAAAACTTAAAAAAACATGAACATAATTATAGTGTTTATGACTTAGAATTGGCTGTTGTAATACATGCCTTGAAAATGCGGAGACATTACTTTTTTGGGAAAAATTTTGTGTTGATGACAAGTATTTCTTCACCCAAACTAAATTAAATGATAGACAAGTTAGGTGGTTGTCTTTCCTTAGTGAGTTTAACATGGAGATCAAACATATTAAGGAGAAGGAAAACAATATTGAAGATGGATTAAGGAGAAATGCTTGGAAAAGTGTGAGTAATGTTGGAAGTAGTGTGAGCTTTGATATAGATGGACTAATACAATAAGTGGTCAGTCAAGACCAAAACTATGAAAAACTTCAGTCACAAATGTTGAAAAAGGAGATGAAAGGATATACATAGAACCAGAGGGGATTGATTTGTTATAAAGACAGATTATACATTCATGATGTAGACTCATTAAAGAAAGAGATTCTGGATGAGTACCCTAAAAAATCCTATGCTCAACATCTAGGATAGCAAAAATTAATTTTAGCTTTAAGAAAGAACCTTTTCTGGCCTAGTATGAAAAAATATGTGGAAAATTATTCGGTTAGATATATAGAATGTCAACATGTAAAGGTGGAACATAAGCATCCAGCTGGATTGCTGAATCCTTTACCCATCCCAGAATGGAAGTGGGAAATTGTTTCCATGGATTTCATTACTGGTTTACGAAGGAATAAAAATCAACGCAACTCTATTATGGTTGTAGTCGATACTTTGAATAAAGAGCTGTCCTTTCCCATTCACTTTTCCTACACAATTTTTTTTTTCCTAGCATTCCAAATTGTGCAAGATTAACTTTGACAGAATGTCATACCATCCCTTTTGGAACTCGACCTGGTTAATGGTTAATGCATTTTTCAATTCCAATTGTTTTCCACATAATAACTTTTCTCCAACATCACTATATATTCCCTTCCATTTTAAATTCCTTTTAATATAAGGGTAATTTTATTAACTCATGGTGGAATTATTTAACATTAATCCCTTCCTTATAAGGGTCGCACTTACCAACCCATGTCCGACCTTTATTTTAATGTTCTTGACCTTTGGGGGCATTCAACACATTTCTATGTATTTATATTCATAGGAACTGAATAGATTTTACCCCATAACGTACTCTTTTCTATAGTTGAGTTATGAGCATTGGTTGGATTTATGTTACATGTTTTTGTATTGGTGCCTCTATCGTCATTATGGACATATGATGATATAGTTTCAAAGTCCTTGTTGATCTGTGTTAATATTGTCGCATTTATTTCTGTACATATGGGTTGTATCAGAGTTTAATGTGGAGATTGAACGTACTCCTTGCTTCCACGTATGACGTCCTGACTCGATCCGGTTTTATGTGATAAGGTAAGTGAGACGTGGTATTACTTCACCACCACCGGTGCCATGCTAATTCTTGGTTTCATGGTATTGGATGGGATATATTTCTTCCGATACCATTCACGTGCTATCCCTACACGTTGATATGGCATTTTCCATGCTAGCCTACTGTGGATATGCGGCAATTTCTATTTATACGGCCAGACTGTCTTGAATTTAATGGATTTACTTGTCACATTGAATGTCTACTGACTGGCGTAATTGCTCTTCCAACCATTCGATCTGTGTCTTCCCTCTTCGAGATCATGCCATGTGGATGGTTAAGATTGTCTCACCGCGTTAGGGTTTTTCTGGAATGAAGTGTTGTTATATAAGTTTTCGGTTTTGTGTGGTGCCAGTTTCTTTGGCCCTCGTTGGGTTGGTTTACCTCTCTGCCTCGAGGCTCTGTTTGCTACAAAATTTACGCATGGGTTTTTTTTTCATCATTCAGGTCTGCTTGCATAGGCAACGGCAACTACACCAGATATGCACTTCACACGCGCTCCTTTCATTATCCCTCACAGACCATACTTGTTCCAGAGATTACCACACCTCTGTCGCTATGGAAGTCTCGAGCAATGCCACTACACTTGGTGTCATTCATTCTATAGCGTTTATGGTTGAGCCACATTTGGATTCGTTTATCCTCACATCAATTTCATGTCCCAACATTTTCACATGTTTCCTCTGGTTTCGTTCAGTTGCCATCTCTGTGTCCTTCTAATCAATTCTATAATTAATGAGGTGTAATATTAACATGCAGGTTTCTTTAGCATGTCTTCCTCTGCTCGTTTTATGTGATTAGAGCGCTAGGTTCAGGATGGCGATGTATTATCATGGCTCGTCTCTTCATGGCTGAGCGATAGTCCTCAGGCAAGGACGTCCTGAGATTTTATATTATTTTTTATTTCCATTTGTGAACCCTCTGTCTTTCAATTCAGTTGATCTTATGTCCCGATTTTGGTAGCAGTTAACTTGGAAAGAACAAGGGTCTTTTCCCTCACAGGTAACCCTTTCTAGTCTGGATACATTCCTCTATTGGTAAAATTTTTCCCATAAGTAGTTTTATTGACAGTCCTACTAAAATGTCTGCGTTTTTTTTTTTTTCCCAGGTAATGCCTATTCTCTACTCGTTTAGTGACGGCAGCTATGAGAGCCCTCTTTTCGATTGATGATGATTTTATCTTCATTTAAATTCTAGGTTGGTATATGTCTGCGCGAAGAGAACCATCCTTCAGTCTCATTGCTCCATCTCTTTTAGGTGGAATTGTTAGTTTCCTCAAGTGTTACTAGTCTGTCGATTTTTTATAGATTCATTCTGAAACTGTAATTATTACAAATTTCTGGTTGTATGATAATACTCTTCCACCCTAAATATTGTATTTGATTTGGGATGCGCACAACTCATTTTATTTAGCTTGTGCATAAGAGGCTCGACCTCGGACATGTATACACCGACCTGGACATTCTTCTTCGATGAGATTGTTTTTTTTTTTATGATTTTGTATCAGCTTCACAATTTTCCATTTTATTAGTTTATATACATTTCATGTGTATCACACTAAATTGTTTCGTGGAGAGTTAAGCTAGTGGCCACAATTATGTATAAATCTCCTAGTTGCTTTTGTTTTATTTCAATTATTACTCTTATATGTATATTTCTATATACTGGCATCTTTTCCCAAATTTACACTGATTCAGTAAATTTAATTTAGCATTGTTTATTCCTGACAGCTGTTATATTGTTCCTACAAGAACTCTTTGTCCTCTTATGAAATTGTTAGAATTTCCAGATCTGTAAATTTTATTGCTAGAAAGAATGTATAGCATTTCAGTTATCATCTCCCTAGATTTTTGGTTTTGCTGGAGATGTTTTCTATAATTATTCCTAACTCTCTTTGCTAGTATGTTGTCTACTTAGTTCGTAATCATCTGGGGAGTGCTTACATGCTTGATTTCATATGTATTTCTTAAGTGACAAAAGTATACCCCTTTTTCTTTGACATGTTGTAATGACGTATACTCTGTGACTGAGTTTATGAGTATATTGGTAACATATGTAGATTTTTGTCATTTTGGCTCTGGTATCTTCTAACTCTGTCCAGTTGGTGCTATCAATTTTAGACTCTATAGTTTATACTCTACTCTTTTCACTTCTTACTCCAAGTAATTATATTTGACATCTGACTCTTTGTTTCAATAGTTAGGATTTAAGATTTCATTCATGAAACAGAAGCAGATTAAAGTTAAACTGGAAATCATCCTTGGGAAATATGTATTATCAGATTTAGACCAGTTATGGTTTAGAGATTCTGATGAATTCTTTCCCATCTATTTGATTCCTACAACTGTACAAAAATGGAAGGGAACTCTGCTAAGATTTCTGTTAAATGTATGGAATATTATAGCAAACACACAGCAGGCATATATAATACTTTCACATTCCATATAACTTAAAATGTACACCTACATCTTGTAAGTAGAAAATATAACTGAACTGGGCATACCACTTAATTTGATGACCAGGCCACCCAACCGTAGAATTCGTTTGTCTCTAGAATTCACCCCCGAGCTGAGATCCCTCCTAGTTCAGATCAACCTCTAATCTGTTTAGGAGCAGCTTATTTAAGCTGTTGTTCCCCAAAGCATGTTTCTAATTCTGCGTCCAGAATATCAGGATGCTTTTCTTCCTGTTTGCCTAGGCTTCCCATTTTAGGGATTATTTAAAGTTGTTTTATGCTTTTCCCAGCTTTTCCAGCTTTTTTTTTCTTTTTTACCTCTTCCCAACTATTTTCCTCATGATTGGGGAATTTAGATTTTTCCTCAAAAATCCAAATTAGAATTAATTTCTTTCAAGGATTTTTTTGAAATATTGTGGGGAAGTATTTGCCTTATCCATCCTCATGGATTTAGCAAGTGATCTCATAATCTCATTTTGGTCAATCTGCACAAGTTGGTTTATTCATTTCCTCAATTTAAATATTTAATTACATTCACAAAATACTTATCCTTTGGGGTCCACTCCCCTTAGGATTAGAGTTCAATGTCTAGATTTAACTTTCAAACACATAAACTAGGGGTGTTACATATTCCCCCTCTGGAAGAAAACACCATCCTCGGTGTTATTATTTAACTACTAGAGTTCATTTTTCAAACAAAAATGGATATCTTTCCATCATTTCATCTTCTCTTTCCCAGGTAGCTTCTTCAGCAGTAAAGTGCTTCCACTGCACCTTTACTCTTGCTACTGTTCGATTTCTCAATTCAATTTCTTCCCTCTCCAATATTTGAAGCGGTTCTGGAGGAAATTCCCCTTCTGGTTCCACCTGTACAACAGCCCAATCAACTATGTGAGAATCATCATGCACATATATTTTTAATAACGAAACATGAAACACATCATGAACTCTAACATGGGGCGGTAAGGCCAGCTTGTAAGCCACTGGTCCCACCCTTTCTAATACTTCAAAAGGACCACAATATCTAGGAGCCAGTTTTTCACAACTTCCAACATAAAGTGTGCTCTTTTTGGGTTTAATACGCAAGTACACATGCTCCCCCACTTTAAATTCTAGGTGCACTCTTTTCTTATCAGCATAGGTTTTCTGGCGTTCTTGTGTTGTCTTAATGTTTCTTTGTATCTGTTTAACAATTCTTTCCAGCTCTTGTAAAGCATCTGGTCCCAACATCAGTTTATCTTCTGGTTGGCTCCAACTCAAAGGAGTACGACACTTTCTTCCATACAGTGCCTGAAATGGACTCATTTTGATGGAGGATTGGTAGCTGTTGTTATAGGAAAATTCAGCTAAGTGAAAATAATCTTCCCACTTTGCTGGCCTGTCCATCACATACATCCTCAGCATGTCCTCCAAAATCTGATTAGTTCTCTCGGTTTGCCCGTCAGTCTGAGGGTGATAGACAGTACTAAAATTCAGCTTAGTACCCATCCCTCCAAATAGCCCTTTCCAAAAAGCTGCTGTAAACTTAGCATCTCGGTCATAAACAATCACCTTCGGAACTCCATGGAGTCTTACTACCTCCTTCAGGAACACATTCGCTACTTGAGCTGTCCCAAAGGTAGATTTCACTGGTATAAAATGTGCAGCTTTTGTTAAAGTGTCTACTACTACCATCACTGAATCATGTTGGTATTTCGTTTTGGGTAATCCTGTTATAAAATCCATGGAAATTGTGTCCCATTTCCATTCTGCAATTGGCAAGGGGTTTAGAAGACCAGCAGGATGCTGATGTTCAGTTTTAACTAGTTGACACTCCATACATCTAGCTAAATATTCTACTACATCTCTTTTCATTCCTGGCCAAAACAACTTCTTCTTCAAAGCTGTTAAAATTTTCTGATATCCAGGATGTCCTGCATATGGCTACTTGTGATATTCATCTAAAATATGCCTTTTTAAAGTTTCTACATTGGGGATATACAATCTATTTTTGTAGCAGATCATCCCTTTTTTATTTTGAGTGAAATTAGTCTTCTCCTTTTTTTTGTAGTTTCACCAGTAGTGTCTCATAATTTGGATCTTGGTTTGCTTCCTGTTTCACCAAATCTTCTACATCGATCTGGGCACTACTTCCAATGCTGTTTATATTCTGACAAGCATTTCTGCTCAACGCATCAGCAACTTTAT
This sequence comes from Pinus albicaulis, assembly GCA_034641835.2. Lineage (NCBI taxonomy): Eukaryota > Viridiplantae > Streptophyta > Pinopsida > Pinales > Pinaceae > Pinus > Pinus albicaulis. Next base: position 9,104 of record JAXQQM020079808.1, on the reverse strand, counting down.
TTTCTTTTCCCTTGATATGTTTTATGTCCATATCAAATTCACTTAGAAAAGAAAACCATCTGGCTTGCCTATCATTCAAATCAGTTTGGGAAAAGAAATATTTGAGACTAATATGATCAGTCATCAATGTAAATTTTTTTCCAAGGAGATAGTGTCGCCACATTTTCAAGGCATGAATAACAACAGCCAACTCTAAATCATAGGCACTATAGTTCTGTTCATGTATCTTCAATTTCCTAGATTCATAGGTAATAACTGAATTTTCCTGCAACAGGACTCCTCCCAACCCCTCTCTATAGGCATCTGTACATACGACAAATTCTTTATCAGGATCTGCAATCTTCAAGATAGGGGTTGTAGTATGTTTTTGTTTTAGTTGGTCAAAACTGTTTTGACATTTTTCAGTCCACTCGAACTTGACACCCTTCCTTTGTAATGAGGTTATGTGATGAGCTATAGCAGAAAATCTCTCCACAAATCTGTGATAATAGCCTGCAATCCCCATGAATGACCTCACTGTTGAAACATCAGTTGGGATAGGCCATTATTTAATAGCTTTTATCTTTTCAGGGTCAACAGCAAGGCCTTTTTCAGAAATAATACGACCCAAGTATTGGATCTTATCTTTGTAAAATTCACATTTGCTGAACTTGGCATATAACTGGTTTTCCTTCAGAGTTTGCAATACTATCCTCAAGTGTTCTTTATGTTCCTCCTCACTTTTTGAGTAGACTAGAATATCATCTATGAACACAAGTACAAATTTATCCAAGTACTTATTTAACACACTGTTCATTAGGCACATAAAAGTGGCAGGGGCATTTGTCAGACCAAAAGGTAGGACTACAAATTCGTAGTGACCATACCTGGTTCGAAATGTTGTTTTGCTGATGTCTTCTTCTTTAATTCTGAGCTGGTGATAACCAGTCCTTAAATCAATCTTTGAAAATACCGAAGCTCCTCTCACTTGGTCAAAAAGATCATCAATTCTGGGCAAGGGGTATCTGTTTTTTATGGTCAACTTATTCAGTTGATGGTAATCAATGCACATCCTAAAAGTTCCATCTTTATTTTTCACAAATAGGACCAGTGCTCCCCAAGGAGACACACTCGGTCTGATATAGCCTTTATCTAACAATTCTTGCAATTGCATTTTCAGTTCCATAAGTTCAGGGTGACTCATTCGATAAGGGGCTCGGGAAACAGGTGTTGCTCCCGGCACCAAATCGATTGAAAGATCAATCTCTCTCTTGGGGCGCAGATGAGGAATCTCATCTGGAAAGACTTCCTTAAACTATCTTACCACTGGTACAGCATCCATTGATCTTTCTTCATTTTTCTGTTCTGTTTCTTCCACCTGTACTGCATAAACTTGGTACCCTTTTCTAGCTGTTCATTTTAATTGCAGTGCTGATATTTGTCTTACAGAGATAGGTTTTGGTTTTCCCTTGAGAATAAAAGATTTCCCTTCCTCATCTACACAATGCAGAGTCTTATCCCAGCAGTTCATCAAGGCTTTCTTCTTTTCCATCCAGTCCATTCCTATCAGCAGGTCATATGGAACTAAAGGCAGAATGTTCAAATTTACTTCTGTTTGGAAATCATTTAATTTGATTGTGGTTCGGGGCAATTTATGTGTTACCTTTCTCTTAGTTCCAGTGGCCAGCTGTACCAACCATGACTGCTGAAATTTTTCAGTTTTAATTTTACATTTTTCTACAATTTTTGGACTAATGTAACTCAAAGAAGCACCCGGATCAATCAGAACAGTAACAGATTGGTCATAAATCTTACCCTCCATTTCCACCATGGTAGCTTGATGTTCTGCTTGTCGACTTTCCAAGGCTGCACTGATAGTTGGTATATTTCTGGCTATGTCATTTACTGTAGTGGCTTCTCAATCTCTCATAATCATCTGAATGTTTCGATGGGGACAATCTCTCAACAGATGGGGTTCTCCACATCCCCAACATTTCAGGGGTTCCTTCATTTTGACTGTCCCTTCCTTCTTACTGTCTCCATCTATTTGTTTTGAAGCCACTTGGGATTGAGCAGTTTGACTTTCTTTGGGTTTATTAAACTTTTTCCGCTGATGATCTCGGCCAAAATTCTTCCAATAGGCTGGTTTCTGTTTCTTCCCTTTGAATTCACTCTTATTGACCCAGCTTTTTCCATGTTCAGTTTTTCTTTTGAACCGTTGGTAGCAAAATCTAGCTTTCCTAACAGCTTCTTCCATATTTTTTGGGTTGTCAAACTCGATTTTCTCCTTGTACACAGCAGGAAAACAGTTCAGAAACCTTTGTACCTTTTCCTTTTCTTCCCTTATGTAGGGTACATATCTCAACAGATTTGTAAACTTAGTAACAAATTCATCAATAGTGAGCTGTCCCAGGCTAAGTTCATGAAATTCCTTGGCTTTATCATCATAGTAACGTTCATTTAGGTAGCATGTTTTGAACTTAACCTAGAAATCTTCCCAGGTAACTGTCTTTTCATCAATGGCATGAACCATTTTTTTCTCCTCCCACCACAAGGTAGCCTTACCTTGTAGTTGGTAGAAAGCTAATCTGGCCTTCAGATTGCTTTCATATTCATAGACCTAGAAAGACTTAATCATATTCAGCAATCAGGCTTCAGCATCTTCCTCCTTCTCCCCATCATAGGAGGGAGGTTTGATCTTTCGAAATTCCCCTTGTAATTCCTTTTTCTACTTATATTGATGCCTAACAGCATCATCATCCTCCGACTCATCAGTCTTCCTCTTTCCGGAACCTTCGCCTTCTTGGCTATTCCGTGAGGTTAGCTCTCTGATGAGCTTTTCCTGCTCCTTACTGGCTGATGACAACCTGTCATTCTGGCTTCTCAGCTCAGCCAATTCTCATTGCAACCTGTGCAACATAGCCATCACCGTTGCGTTGGGATCTGGCGTACTATACTCATCATGCATATCCACATAAATTTCTTCACCTTCTGCCATTCCAGCACCACTGTACACTACACAACACAGATCAGTAAAATTAAAAAAAAAAATTCCACAGTATTTACTTATACAGGGAACACACAGCAACAGTGAGCACAATGTCAATAGCTCAGTTTTATAACTTGGGCTCTGATACCATTTGTCACACCTCCCATTCACTTTTCCTATACCAATTTTTTTTTTTTTCTAGCATTCCAAAATTTGCAAGATTAACTTTGACAGAATGTCATACCATCCCTTTTGGAACTCGACCTGGTTAATGGTTAATGAATTTTTCAATTCCAATTGTTTTCCACATAATAACTATTCTCCAACGTCACTATATATTCCCTTCCATTTTAAATTCCTTTTCATCTAAGGGTAATTTTATTAACTCATGGTGGAATTATTTAACATTAATCCCTTCCTTATAAGGGTCGCACTTACCAACCCATGTCCGACCTTTATTTTAATGTTCTTGACCTTTGGGGCATTCAACACATTTCTATGTATTTATATTCACAGGAACTGAATATATTTTACCCCATAACGTACTCTTTTCTATAGTTGAGTTATGAGCATTGGTTGGATTTTTGTTACATGTTTTTGTATTGGTGCCTCTATCGTCATTATGGCCATATGATGATATAGTTTCAAAGTCCTTGTTGATCTGTGTTAATATTATCGCATTTATTTCAATACATATGGGTTGTATCAGCGTTTAATGTGGAGATTGAATGTACTCCTTGCTTCCACGTATGACGTCCTGACTCGAGCCGGTTTTATGTGATAAGGTAAGTGAGACGTGTTATTACTTCACCACCACCGGTGCCACACTACTTCTTGGTTTCATGGTATTGGATGGGATAGATTTCTTCCCATACCATTCACGTTCTATCCCTACACGTTGATATGGAATTTTCCATGCCATCCTACTGTGGATATGTGGAAATTTCTTTTTATACGGCCAGACTGTCTTGAATTTAATGGTTTTACTTGTCACATTGAATGTCTACTGACTGGCATAATTTCTCTTCCAACCATTCGATCCGTGTCTTCCCTCTTCGAGATCATGCCATGTGGATGGTTAAGATTGTCTCACCGCGTTAGGGTTTTTCTGGAATGAAGTGTTGTTATATAAGTTTTCGTTTTTGTGTGGCGCCAGTTTCTTTGGCCCTCGTTGGGTTGGTTTACCTCTCTGCCTCGAGGCTCTGTTTGCTACAGAATTTACGCATGGGTTTTTTTTCATCATTCAGTTCTGCTTGCATAGGCGACAACAACTACACCAGGTATGCACTTCACATGCCCTCCTTCCATTATCCCTTGCAGACCATACTCGTTGCAGAGCTTACCACACCTCTTTCTCTATGGAAGTCTCGAGCAATGCCACTACACTTGGTGTCATTCGTTCTATAGCGTTTATGGTTGAGTCACATTTGGATTCGTTTATCCTCACATCAATTTCATGTCCCAACATTTTCACATGTTTCCTCTGGTTTTGTTCAGTCACCATCTCCACGTCCTTCTAATCAATTCTATAATTAACGAGGTGTAATATTAACATGCTGGTTTCCTTAGCATGTCTTCCTCTGCTCGTTTTATGTGATTAGAGCGCTAGGTTCAGGATGGCGATGTATTATCATGGCTCGTCTCTTCATCGCTGAGCGATAGTCCTCAGGCAAGGACGTCCTGAGATTTTATATTATTTTTTATTTCCATTTGTGAACCCTCTGTATTTCAATTCAGTTGATCTTATGTCTCGATTTTGGTGGCAGTTAACTTGGAAAGAACGAGGGTCTTTTCCCTCACAAGTAACCCTTTCTAGTCTGGATACATTCCTCTATTGGTAAAATTTTTCCCATAAGTAGTTTTATTGACATTCCTACTAAAATGTCTGCGTTTTTTTTTTTTTCCAGGTAATGCCTATTCTCTACTCGTTTAGTGACGGCAGCTATGAGAGCCCTCTTTCCGATTGATGATGATTTTATCTTCATTTACATTCCAGGTTGGTATATGTCTGTGCGGAGAGAACCATCCTTTAGTCTCATTGCTCCATCTCGTTTAGGTGGAATTGTTAGTTTCCTCGAGTGTTACTAGTCTATCGAATTTTTATAGACTCGTTCCGAAACTGTAATTATTACAAATTTCCGGTTGTATGATAATACTCTTCCACCCTAAATATTGTGTTTGATTTGGGATGCGCAAGGCTCATTTTATTTAGCTTGTGCATAAGAGGCTCAACCTCGGACATGTATACGCCGACCTGGACATTCTTCTTTGCTGAGATTGTTTTTTTTTTATGATTTTGTATCAGCTTCACAATTTTCCAGTTTATTAGTTTATATACATTTCCTGTGTATCACACTAAATTGTTTCGTGGAGAGTTAAGCTAGTGGCCAAAATTATGTATAAATCTCCTTGTTGCTTTTGTTTTATTTCAATTATTACTCTTATATGTATATTTCTATATACTGGCATCTTTTCCAAAATTTACAGTGATTCAGTAAATTTAATTTAGCATTGTTTATTCCTGACAGGTGTTATATTGTTCCTACAGGAACTCTCTATCCTCTTATGAGATTGTTAGAATATCCAGATCTATAAATTTTATTGCTAGAATGAATGTATAGCATTTTAGTTATCATCTCCCTAGATTTTTGGTTTTGCTGGAGATGTTTTCTATAATTATAATTCACTCTCATGTATAGTATGCTAGTCTACTTAGGCCTCTAATCATCTGTATATTACATGCGTTTGGATTTCATATAGATACTTATGACAGGTAGTAAGTATACCCCTTTTTCTTTGACATGTTGTAATGACGTATACTCTGTGACTGAGTTTATGAGTATACTGGTAACATATGCAAATTTTTGTCAGTTTGGCTCTGGTATCTTCTAACTCTGTCCAGTTGGTGCTATCAATTTTAGACTCTATAGTTTATACTCTACTCTTTTCACTTCTTACTCCAAGTAATTATATTTGACATCTGACTCTTTGTTTCAATAGTTAGGATTTAAGATTTCAGTCATGAAACATAAGCAGATTAAAGTTAAACTGGAAATCATCCTTGGGAAACATGTATTCTCAAATTTAGACCAGTTATGGTTTAGAGATTCTGATGAATTCTTTCCCATATATTTGATTCCTACAACTGTACAGAAATGGAAGGAAACTCTTCTAAGATTTCTGTTAAATGTATGGAATATTATAGCAAACACACAGCAGGCATATATAATACTTTCACATTCCATATAACTTAAAATTTACACCTACATCTTGTAAGTAGAAAATATAACTGAACTGGGCATACCACTTAATTTGATGACCACGCCACCCAACTGTAGAATTCGTTTGTCTCCAGAATTCACCCCCGAGCTGAGATCCCTCCTAGTTCAGATCAACCTCTAATCTGTTTAGGAGTAGCTTATTTAAGCTATTGTTCCGAAAAGCATGTTTCTAATTCTACGTCCAGAATATCAGGATTCTTTTCTTCTTGTTTGCCTAGGCTTCCCATTTTAGGGATTCCTTAAAGATGTTTTGTGCTTTTCCTAGCTTTTCCAGCTTTTTTTTTTTTTTTTTACCTCTTCCCAACTATTTTCCTCATGATTGGGGAATTTAGATTTTTCCTCAAAAATCCAAATTAGAATTAATTTCTTTCAAGGATTTTTTTTGAAATATTGTGGGTAAGTATTTGCCTTATCCATCCTCATGGATTTAGCAAGTGATCTCATAATCTCATTTTGGTCAATATGCACAAGTTCATTTTATTCATTTCCTCATTTTAAATATTTAATTACATTCAAAAAATACTTATCCTTTGGGGTCCACTCCCCTTAGGATTAAAGTTCAATGTCTAGTTTTAACTTTCAAACACATAAACTAGGGGTGTTACACCCCTAAACACTAAACCTCTAAACCCCTAACCACTAACCCTTAAACCCTTAACCCCTAACCCATTTAACCCCCTAAACCGCTAAACCCCTAACCCATTTAACCCCCTAAACCCTAAACCTCTAAACCATTAACCGCTAACCCCTTAAACCCTATTTCCCAACCCTAACCGATTTAACCCCCATTTGTCGGTTTCTCCCTTATGCCTTCATTTGGTTGTGCACACCGTGTCGCGCCATGTGAGGGCACTCGACCAAATTTGTCACACTCCTTAAGTACCTCTTGTCACCGCATGGGTTCCTTGTGCACGTTCATGCGACTCGTTCTATTTTTTCTCCCTTTTGCCTTTGTTTTGTCGGGCGCACCATATTGTGAGGGCACACACCCAAACGCGTTAGGGTTGGGTCAGGTCATTTCGTTTGAGGATGGCCGTATCAAATTTGCTAAGTTTTTATCACACAGGTGCCTTTTTCACATTCTTGCTGCCCGTTTTCCATTTTCTCCCTTGTCCCTTCGTTCGGTTGTGCGTGTCGTGTCGCGCCGTGTGAGGGCGCCTACCCAAACGCGTTTGGGTTGGGTCATTTCATTTGAGGGTGGCCGTATCAAATTTTCCAAGTTATGACCACACGGGTGCCTTGTGCACGTCCATGCAGCCTGCTTGTCATTTGCTCCCTTGTGCCTTCTTTTGGTCGAGCGTGCCATGTCGTTATGTTTGAGGGCTCCCACCCAAACCCATTCGGGTCAGGTCGTTTTCGTTGAGTGCGCCTGCCCAAACGCATTTGGGTTAGGCCCCCTAAGCCCCCAATCCCTAATCCCTTAACTACTAACTCATTATTCAGCCCATAGCCCCTAAATGTACCTAAATCCCATAACCCCTAACCCCCAATCCCCTAAGCCCTCCAAATTCGACGAATTAGCTTTGAAGAAGTAATTGTTTTCTGCGATATGGTTGGTAAGTTATTTAAATAGAGCTATCTTCTCTAGAGTTATTTTTTAGATCCCCAGTTTCACTTACTAGTTTTTGAACAAGGCATATGACACTCTTCATGTCTATGGGATTTGAAGCTCATTATCTATATGAGTATTTGTTGCTTCAAGGGTTGAGGCTGCTCAGCCAAACATGTTCGGGTCGGGTCGTTTCCGTGGAGGGTGCCTGCCCAAAAGTGTTCGGGACAGGTCGTTCCATTTGAGGGCGCTGGCCCAAACCTGTTTGTGTCGGGTCGTTTCGTTTGAGGGCGGCCATATCAAACGAAACGACCCGACACAAACGAAACGGGTCAAGTCATTTCGTTTCGTATCATTCGGGTCAGGTTGTTTCGTTTCGTTTCGTTTGAGGGCACATTCATGCAACTTGATTCCTATTTCGTTTGACGACACCCACCTAAACCCATTCGGGTCAGGTCGTTTCGGTTAAGGGAACCTGCCCAAACACATTCAGTTGGGTCATTTTAGTTGAGGGTGGCCATATCAAATTTCCTAAGTTGTGACCGCATTGGTGCCTTGTGCATGCTCGTGTGGCCCGTTTTCCATTTCGTTTGAGGGTGCCCGCCCAAACCCATTTGGGTCAGGTTGTTTCAGTTGATGGCGTGTGCCTAAATGCATTCGGGTCGGGTCGTTTTGATTGAGGATGCCCGCCAAAACACATTTGGGTCAGGTCGTTTCAGTTGAGGGTGGTCATATCAAATTTACTAAGTTGTGACCACATTGGTGCATTGTGCACATTCATGCGGCCCCTTCACCATTTTTTTTGAGGGCGCCTACCGAAACCCATTCGGGTCGGGTCAGTTCGGTTGAGTGCGCCCACCCAAATGCTTTCGGGTCGGGCCCCCTAAGCCCCCAATCCCTAATCCCTAAACTACTAACTCATTATTCAACCCCTAACCCCTAAATGCACCTAAATCCCTTAACCCCTAACCCCCAATCACCTTAGCCCTCCAAATTCGATGAATTAGCTTTGAAGAATTGTTTTCTGCAATATGGTTTTTAAGTTATTTAAATAGATCTATCTTCTCTAGAGTTCTTTTCTAGATACACAGTTTCATTTACTAATTTTTGAACAAGGCGTATGACACTCTTCATGTCTATGGGATTTTTATCTTGAAGCTCATTATCTATACGATCATTTTCTACTTCAAGGGTTTCCTGATGGAGAAAATCGTAGTACAGGGTTTAGGGCACGTTATTTTGTTATTGTTTCTTCAAGAGTTTGCTAAACATACCCCAAATCATTCATTTCCTTGCTACTTATCAA